>VKHL01000129.1:0-84218 GCA_015146655.1 Ochromonas danica
TGGAAGCTGCATGAAGTTCTCCGAAGGGTCCACTTCCAGAATGGTGGATTGTCTGGTGTCTGGGAAATCAGCTGGAGAGAAGAACTGTGTTGACTGGCCATGTACAAGCGCATGCTGTACTTGATTGGTCGACTTCAAAGGCGTTGGAGGCTCTGAGAACTCTTTATTGAATGGGGCTTTCCCTTCATTGCTGTCATTGCTTATCTTCGGCAAGTTAAGAGATTTGTCCTCCCACGACTCATCATCATCCGAAGCAGCGAGATAGGATGCTTCTTTGCGAGAAGGCGAGGTGCTTTCATTTTCCACAGAAGCACATGGACTGCTCACAATACTTGCACGATTATTGTTTAGCGCTCGAGAATATACGACAGGAACAGAAGCGACACTATTGTTGTCGTCAGCCTGATTACGCTTCATTTTGGCCAAAACTTCGTTCACAAAGGATGCCTGGGATCTTCCCATATCATTTGCAGCCATAACATCCTCCACCACCCGTCTTGAGTCTATCAATGCACGCTGTAACTGACGCTGTACTTGCTTCTCAACAATTACCCACTGCTGATCGCCCAAGTTTTGAATGACTTGATTGCTGAGAGCTGTAGTTTCCTTCCTGCCCAAATCATCCCCAAAGGCTGGTTTGTCCACTGATTGATTTTCTTGACCAGATGCAATCGACAGATCTTTGTCATCATTTGCATCACCGTGACCGAATTGTTTAGCGTAAGGATTCAAAGGGATCACCTCACTGAAGGTCTTCAAGTCTTCGCCTTTGAATGCAGGGTGCCACGGATAAATGCGCTTAATCTCAGGCAATCCTCCCGCTGCTAGACTGAGATCGCAATCGCGCTGTGCTTCAATACGAGTTTTAGAAAACCCACTCTCACAAGTCCTCAGAATCCGAGAAATGAGGTCCTGAACACTTGTTGCAGCAATCCATTCCTCAAACACACGCCACAGGGAATAGCCTCGCAAACACAAGAAATGCAGACAGCGAAGAAACAGTCTCAAAAACAAAGGATTTCCACCAAGTTGATGCCCTAATAGCGTGTCAATTTGCGACTCAAACAACAGAAAGCCACAAACAAACTCCTTGACTTTAGGTTGGTCCAATCCAGCCACAGCGTGGGCATTGTTTTCTTTGGGAGTCATTACGGGCTGCTCTTTCAAAAGCAAGTTGACAAATGGTCCTGCCGCCATCTTAGACGATTCTTGAATTATAGACTTTTCCACATAGGCATTTATTAACGAGCGACACGTTAGTCCATCCAAAGCTTTCATGGTAATAGAAGGAAGAGCTCGACGGTCTAGTTCGCTCAGGATACGGTTCTTCTTTCTAGGAGCCTCCTCAACTGCACGAACACTCATATCGGGCTCTCTAGAACTATGCGGAGGAAAAGCAGGTGTCATGAAAGGAGTGATATTCTGGATTTGCGGCTCGTTTGCATCTTTTGTCTCATGGAATGTCGATGGCGTGGTGACAGATAGAATGAAGCAAACTCCTTGTACGCATCAACTAAAGCTGCTGTTGGTCGGGATCAGAGAGCTTAGCAAAGATATTAGAATAATGTTTTCTTCCTCATCTGAGCTACTTCGACGTGAGACTTCGTCGTCAGTCAGTCGAGATAAAAAAAGATCATCCCGCTACTGTTCACAAGACTACCGCGCAGAAGCACAGAATATCATGAGCGCCGTGCAATGCTACAATAAGAATATAAAGACAACAACATTTGGTGGAAGTTGTATTCTTCTTTCCTTATTACTACCTCCGCCTCCTTTTAGGTGATACCGACGTGTGTACATTATTAACTTTGGTCATACAAAGCACTCTTGAAAGTGAATTGGTGATGGTTTAATTTATCAGCACTAACGATAAGGAGGAGGCGGAGGTAGTATGCAGTTAATCCAGGAACATGAACATGTCGGGGTCCTGTTGTGCCCATTCTTCAAGACGCAGGAAGCAATTCGAAGTGGTTAGAAATGTTACGGCCGTTCAACGTCAAAAAATGATGTGAGATAATAGGCAATGCATATTTGCGACTTCGAATTGTGGAATTGCTCAGAAATTGCATGTAAAAAGACCAACTAGCAACGTTTCCTCTCCCGAGTACTTATGGCCTCCTCTAAGGAAATAATCAGGGAATTAAAAGCTCTCCAGAAGACAGTGTAAGCTGAGCTATATATGTGGAACGAAACATAAGAAATTTGTGCTCGGTGCAAGATTCAATGGTTCTTTGCAGTGGTTGATAACGAGGTAGGCGAGTTCTCAATAGTTCTGAGTCTATCACTGCGATAGAGTGATGCGTCGAACAATTCTGATGAAGAATACTTTCAACCTTAGCTTTTTTTTCCCTGTTCTGTCCTCCCATTATTGGGCGTCATTTGGGCATGATTTAGCACCCGGGCAATGGTTTTCATATTTTTCAAAATAGACAGCCGAATTCTCTCGATCGCGGTGAGGCCATAGTTTCAGAGGTGAATAGAAAGCTACTTGATGGGTGGACGCTTTCATATTGATATCAAAAGTTTCTCGATGGTTGTCATATTTTTAGGACATCGCTGAGTGGAGGAGGGGTTGTCCGAAAGACAAGACAAATCGGGAACACTCTAATGTTTGTCGCCCCTTTTGGTTGCTGTGAACTGTTGTCCCTTCACTAGGATCGTGATTGATGACTTCAGAGATCTGATAGAATTTTCGGGCTTAATGGGACACAGACATCTTCTACAATAGTTTGAAATCTCCTCCTTGTCAGGCGAGCATCAACCAAGCCAAACTTGATGATAGTTACCCATCCCACCAAGGCATTATTGGATGTGGATGATAGATCGGCAAGCCCATCCAGGAATTAATGGAGGAAGCACTTACCGTCTCTCATACACGGCACGAACAATCTATAATCACATTGTACCAAGCCAAAACAACTGCAAGAAGGAATTTCTTGGCCTATTTGATCATTACGTCCGCCCAGTGGAGCTAAGGATACCTTAGAGTAGCTGAAAGCAGAGATGAATAATGGAGGGGATAAAGACTCTTCGGTCTCCTTCTCTTACGCAGCTATCGAAATAGTTAGGATCCATTGCTCTAGCCAAGTATTGACTATACCAACCATATCGTTTTAGCAACGTCCAACAAGAGGACGATCTCCCGATTTGTCGTTTGAGACAACCAGACGGAGGCGCGACAATCCCTCCTTTTCTCTCAAGGAACTCTTCTTTTGGAACTTGAAAGTCTCCTCAAAAGTGGGCTGGCGGTTTCAAATGGGTTGGCTGAAGATAATTTGTTGAAATTGTCGGTCTGTCGAAATGGAGGCCAACAACAACTGTATTGGGAATTTAGAACATCATATTCATCGCGTCTTTGCCTCAGTTCGAGTTGCAGGGGAAGATTTCGTTTACAGCCACACCACAGAGCTCTTCTCCCGACTAGACGACTATTGCGATGAATCCACTATGGCGGAAAGTAAATTGCCTCTGCTGATTCGAGGAGAATCGGGGACTGGTAAAACAGCATTGCTTGCCAATTGGTTGCATAGAAGAGAACATTCCTATTCGAAGCTTCGTAACAATTCAGACGAGTTCTTCTTTTGGCACGCCGTTGGATGCTCGCGACAATCTTTGAATGTGAACTCCATGCTGAGAAGGTTGATATCAGATCTTAAAAATAAATTTGAGTTAAGTCGGCAAATCCCTAAATCGCAGGAGAGATTGAGTTGGGAGCTCGCACGATTCCTGGAGTTAGCCGCCAAGAAAGGTCGAGTTATTCTTGTCATCGACGGTTTGCATCGTCTGAGGTCTAATGATGGTAGCGAAGATGCCTTAGCTTGGCTACCACTATCGTATCCTCCCAATGTTAGGGTAATTCTGTCTGTCACCACGCCATCGACATTCCATGAGACAAAAGATGCAAACGAGCCGCAAATCCAGAATATCACTCCTTTCATGACACCTGCTTTTCCTCCGCATAGTTCTAGAGAGCCCGATATGAGTGTTCGTGCAGTTGAGGAGGCTCCTAGAAAGAAGAACCGTATCCTGAGCGAACTAGACCGTCGAGCTCTTCCTTCTATTACCATGAAAGCTTTGGATGGACTAACGTGTCGCTCGTTAATAAATGCCTATGTGGAAAAGTCTATAATTCAAGAATCGTCTAAGATGGCGGCAGGACCATTTGTCAACTTGCTTTTGAAAGAGCAGCCCGTAATGACTCCCAAAGAAAACAATGCCCACGCTGTGGCTGGATTGGACCAACCTAAAGTCAAGGAGTTTGTTTGTGGCTTTCTGTTGTTTGAGTCGCAAATTGACACGCTATTAGGGCATCAACTTGGTGGAAATCCTTTGTTTTTGAGACTGTTTCTTCGCTGTCTGCATTTCTTGTGTTTGCGAGGCTATTCCCTGTGGCGTGTGTTTGAGGAATGGATTGCTGCAACAAGTGTTCAGGACCTCATTTCTCGGATTCTGAGGACTTGTGAGAGTGGGTTTTCTAAAACTCGTATTGAAGCACAGCGCGATTGCGATCTCAGTCTAGCAGCGGGAGGATTGCCTGAGATTAAGCGCATTTATCCGTGGCACCCTGCATTCAAAGGCGAAGACTTGAAGACCTTCAGTGAGGTGATCCCTTTGAATCCTTACGCTAAACAATTCGGTCACGGTGATGCAAATGATGACAAAGATCTGTCGATTGCATCTGGTCAAGAAAATCAATCAGTGGACAAACCAGCCTTTGGGGATGATTTGGGCAGGAAGGAAACTACAGCTCTCAGCAATCAAGTCATTCAAAACTTGGGCGATCAGCAGTGGGTAATTGTTGAGAAGCAAGTACAGCGTCAGTTACAGCGTGCATTGATAGACTCAAGACGGGTGGTGGAGGATGTTATGGCTGCAAATGATATGGGAAGATCCCAGGCATCCTTTGTGAACGAAGTTTTGGCCAAAATGAAGCGTAATCAGGCTGACGACAACAATAGTGTCGCTTCTGTTCCTGTCGTATATTCTCGAGCGCTAAACAATAATCGTGCAAGTATTGTGAGCAGTCCATGTGCTTCTGTGGAAAATGAAAGCACCTCGCCTTCTCGCAAAGAAGCATCCTATCTCGCTGCTTCGGATGATGATGAGTCGTGGGAGGACAAATCTCTTAACTTGCCGAAGATAAGCAATGACAGCAATGAAGGGAAAGCCCCATTCAATAAAGAGTTCTCAGAGCCTCCAACGCCTTTGAAGTCGACCAATCAAGTACAGCATGCGCTTGTACATGGCCAGTCAACACAGTTCTTCTCTCCAGCTGATTTCCCAGACACCAGACAATCCACCATTCTGGAAGTGGACCCTTCGGAGAACTTCATGCAGCTTCCACTGTATTTGCGAGGAGGTGAATCGGTGAGTGGCTTTGGAGATCTCATTGGCAATGCTCTGTCTTTATTGTATGTCGCGAGACAAGGCCTTCGAGAGGGCGAACTGTGGAAAATACTCAGTAATTTACAGATGAAGAAGCGCTTGGAGACGAATGATTTCCAAGAGAGAAGGGAGATGTTGGTCGCGCAAGAACAAAATGTTCATAAGATAGCGTCGAATATCATCAACCACCAAAGCCTGCTTGCTGACATTTTCATGGCCGAAGACATTACGAAGCAAAACTATATTCCCATTTCTAAGATGCGCAATTGTCTTGCGAAGTGCATGGAGGGCGTCACTAATCAAGATGTCCAGCAGCTGTTGGAGTTTTTGAACAAACATGCATTTGGAGGTAGTCAGCAGGGTGGGAGCTTGACAGGCTTCTCTGGCCAGCCCTTCATCAACGATAATTATTTCCATTACGCTCAACTCTTAGCTATTATAAAGAAGCTAGATCGCAAGTTCCATTTTGGTGATCAGCAGTCGTCATCGAAGCCCATCGCCTCTTCGTCTTTTGGGAAGACAGCAGAGACAAGCAAAAGAGCTGGGACAGCAGACATCATAGATGACGACACTTTCGATGATTTCCATTTGAATGCAGATTTCCAAGATGGAGGTGGGCTTGGAGGGCAAATGGAAAGCAGCAACGAGGACAATTTGGGTCCCGTTGTTGAAGAGTTCCTGCTGAACGTCTTGTGCGCTCTTGGAGTCCTCTACAGTCCAGAAAATAAGGTTTTAATCCTACCCAGCGATTCAGAGCCTTTTCGAAAGACGATTTATGATCGATATATTCTTCCACGCGGTGGCGGGTCGATCCAATACTGGCATAATTTGATTATCCAGTATTTCAGAACGCAGGAGAACTCCTTGAGAAAGTGTGAAGAGATGCCTTGGCATTTGAAGATATGCAGGAAGTGGACCACTTTGAAGGATTGTTTGGTTGATCTGAAAACATTTGATTTGATGTTTAACAACGACTTGAAGGATGAGCTCATGGATTACTGGAAGCTGCTCACAGAAGGTCCACTCTTCGTGGTGGATCCAGTCACTCTTCAGAATCATATATTTCGCTCCGCTAGCAATACCCTCGCCTCCTCTTCTCCTCTGGTACGAAATCATCGAACTAGTTTCTTGGTCACGTTGCTATCTCGACAGGGAGGCAATGGAGATGACGATGATGGAGACAATCAGTCTACTCTCTCGCATATCCTCAAAGAAATCGACGCCGCTCAATCTCAGCGACTCTCTTTGAGAGAGATCAAGCGGAAAATAATGAAATATCAGGCAAGAGTGTCGTGCTACTTTTCTCATTATCTGTGTGCTAATCTGAGATGCTCGTGCAATGTTTAGATTCAGCCTTTTGATGTGGTGGAGGAGCTCAATCGCTCTCTGGAGGCTTGGGTCACTGCTGAAAGACCTTCACCGATGTGGATTCATAAAACAATCATGCAAATAGCTCGTTTCCTCTTGGAGTTCTCAAAGACCACTCATACTTGTCCTCATTTTCGGCGTCTGGGAATTGATATGGCTGTTTTGGAGAGGTTTGGGATTCTTTTCGATGATTTGAAGGAAATGTTACAGAACAACGGCAATTCTCCTCAGCCAGTAGCAGATGTGGGCGACGACATGAATGCTCTCTCTGAGGCCAAAACATTGGCGGAGTCTCCATCGAAAGCTGCTGGTCAAAGTAAAGACAAGGATAAATACTTCGATGGACTGCAAAAGCAAGATATCTTGAGATTTCCAACACCAAAAATGGTACTGTAATCGTACTTTTCCATGTGAGTGAAGATTTGCCCTAATGTTGCTTTGTGTGTTTCGGTCAGGTGGCGGGAAACTTGTATCTCTATTTGCGATGGATCTGGATCCAGTTTCCATGGCTGGCTTTGCATCCCGCGGCCACGGTCATCTTTGCAGATAAAAATGATGATTTGAACACGACAAATGACTTCGGCGATGGCGAGGAAGAAGAGAATGAAGGCATGGTCGTGGATGACTCCGTCAAGCATCTGATGCGGGTCTGGAATATCAAGAAGTCTGATCCAACGGTGCCTGTGTTTACGAGCTCTCTCAATCGAAAGCTTGCTGCAATCAAACCTCGAACATCTTTGTCATCCAACTTGGAGCGCAATGTGGAAGCCAGTTGCAGGCGGTTGTATGAGGAATTGGCTGCCCCCTCACACATAGTGCAGGCTAGACTGGGCATTGGCATCACTCAAAGAGACAAATTCCGCCGCTCTTTCCAACAAGAGGTATGAGACCCTTGACGTATTTGGTATTGTTGTCCCACTAATAGTACGCAATGTTCAGGTTGAGTTGAGCAAGAGCATGCCCTTCGCCTATCATGGAAAGAAGGCACTGAAGAGCGGTTCTTTATTCCCCAGTTATAATGCATTCGTTAGAGAGGCGAACAAAAAGAAAGTGGAAGCTGATCTCTTATATAGAGACAATTCGGATACAGACTCCTTGTCACTGAGGGAAACTGGCAAGAAGAAGCGTCCTTTGAAGAAGTTCAATGTCGATAAAGCCTTGAAAAATATGGCCAATGGCGGTGATGGAACATCTACCTTCTTTCTGACCGAACTTGATGACGAGATTCGCAGAATATCTCATGAAGAGTACATGGAGTCTCATCGATCAGAGGCTGTGGGGGTGGGAGGATTGATCAAAGATGAGACGGATCTTGAACTTGTGGCATTGTTGGATAGGATCTCTCAAATGAAGTCCATCAACAATAAGCTCCTGATCATCCAAAGAGAAAAGGAACGAAGCATTGACGAGCTTGAGAATGAGGTCAGTCGGATGTAATGAATACTAGTATGGCCCTACATGAAATTAACATGGTTGTGTTCTTTAGATTATTTTAAGGCAAGAATCAGACACGTTTTTGATTAACGAAGTTCAAAATGGAGAGTCTCTCTTGAAGTCTCTCCATGAACGCAACGTAACAATGGAGAAGAGCTTCAAAGAGGCGAAAATACTGCAAGATGGCTATCTCGAGTTACTTAAAGCTCTCAAACTGAATCCTCCATACAGTGAAGCTCACGTCCGCTCGTTGGAAATCGAGGTGGAGCTGGCAAATCAGCAGTTTAACGATCTCTCCCAACATCGTCAGAGGTTGTACAACGAAGGAGAGAAGCTGGATACAGTGCGCAAACAACAACTCTCTGAACGAATCAGTTACTTCCGTGTTGCCCGCGATGAAGTCAACATGAAGAAGAAGCAGATTGTCAAAGAAATCAAACATCTCAAAGGTATTCTCGGAGATAAAAAGAGAGAAAATTCGAGCAGGCGTCGACAGCGATCTCGGAGGGGAGATCGTGAGTCTTCTCGCAGAAATGAAAGAATGAACACGGATCGCTCATTCAGCTCGGATGACTCCGATTCAAGCAAGGAATCATTGAAGGATTTGACGTTGACCAAACCTGTTATCCACTTCCTCAATGCCCTTGTGCGAAAGGTAACTTACAATGAGCCCATTATCAAAGAAACAGACAAATCGCTAGATGACGTCAAGAAACGTGCTGCTGAGACAACAAGACCCATTGGCTTCGCTCAAGTTCAATCGTCTGACTCTCCGCCAGTGGAGACTGTCGTTCCTCCTGTTCCTGCACCATTGTCAGTTGCTTCGGGAAACACTTCGTTGACCAAACGAAAATCTCGCCTGACTGAGGTTCTCAATCGTGCGCATTTGCCACTCAAAGCTTCTGTGCCTCCGCATCAACACAAAGCTCATGAATCAGACAATGAAAGTGCAGGTGGATCGTTGCAATCCCTTTCCGCTGCAGTTAATCGAGGTATTGCCGCCAATAATGCTTTTTTGTCGAGAAGAAGACTATCTCAAGACGAATTGGTGCAATTGAAAGACTCTATCAAGTCACTTGTTCATCCTGGCAGAGATCAGATGACTGGTGGGGCTAAGGACAACTTCAAAATTCAATTACAGAAGGCTTTGGCTTTGATGCTGCAGAAGACTGAATCAAACTCTTTTGATGAGTTCCTAGAGCGTTTTCTTCAAGGGCAGAGCTTGTTGGAAACTTTGCGATCTCAACAAGTCCTGGTCGATTCTCGTTTGTCTCAGTTGCGAGCTGAACATGCTGAGCTGTATACCGTGTGGAGTGATATATCTTTCTTAGCTGACGAGTCGACAATGTCTAGTGGTGCTGGTGCTGGTGCTAGTGCAGTGGCTACTAGCACAACGCCATCTGCTAATGATGCCAATGATCGCTACCTGGATAATCAATTGTTTGCGAAAGAAGTTCGCTTGCATCGCTTCCAGCGAATGTATGATAAAAGTGTTCACGTGGTGAGTGAAGTGCGCACAGCGATCTCTCACATTATGAGCCTCTTGGTTGTTAACTCCAAGTTGCTTGCC
The DNA here is from genome assembly GCA_015146655.1 of Ochromonas danica. Lineage (NCBI taxonomy): Eukaryota > Chrysophyceae > Chromulinales > Chromulinaceae > Ochromonas > Ochromonas danica. Next base: position 9,758 of record VKHL01000129.1, read on the forward strand.
GCCTTGCCGCGCATTCCTCCGCCGAGTCTTCAAACAGATCAAGACTTGGTGACTTGTCTGTCTTGGTGCGAGGAACGAATTATTGCTCTAAACGAAGCTTTAACAATGGACGCTAACCGACCCAATGCTGCTACAAATGAAGAGAAGAGTGAGTTTTATTTGTTTGGACTATTGCATTTGATTTCAATTGAGTTGAAATCAATGATATTTTGCTCAACAGGTAAACCATTGGCCCAAAGACAAGCAGATCTGGCGGAAGAGATTCACAACTTGATGCATGAGAGGAAAGGTCTCAAAACTCAATATAAGGTATTGATTGAATTGCAGTTTTCTTCTTTCTTCCTTCTTGATGATTTATTTCCTGCGTGTTTTCTCTTCCTCAACAGTCTCAGCGCAAGTCTAATGGGGCTATGAGCAAAGTTCTTATCGCCTCCTCCGATTCGAATGGATTCGTCTCTTCTCCAAGAAATGTGGTGGTTAGTTAGTATGCTTTCTTGCCGTTTCTTTGGATTTTCTGAAGTCAATCATTCTCTTCGCAGGTCCCTCCAGTTGGGAAGTTGGATAAGATCTATGACGCCAAGATGACAAAGCTATTAAATGAGCGAGATCGTCAGCTAGATCTGAATGAGTCGCATAACTATTATTCCTGGGACAATTCCGCTCAGAATGAAGTTCAGCGCTTCCTGTTAGAAGGCTTGGACATGAAGAAGGTAGTATTATTGTTCAACCAGCACAAATTATTTATTTTGACCAAATATATTTAAATCATTGATTCGTAGACAAAGGACATGAGCAGACATGCAAAGACTCTGGTCAATAAACGCTCTGGAAGGGCTCAGACTTACGGCTTGGTTCTGGAAGAACTCATGAAGGCGAGAGGTCAGGCCCTGAATTTGCATCCTTCAAGCCCCATCAAGGAGACGGAGACTACGAGCAGCGAGAATGATCGACTTGGAGAAATGGCAACATGATGTGATACTTCATTAACTCATTTCAAGCTCTCTTAAAAGAACGCTTTCTGCTTCTTATGCTCAGATGGTCGATTAATTTCTTCACTATCGCCTAAAATATAATCCGTAAGCAAAGACCAACATTAACTTGATCTTGTGTAAAGCAAAGTTTATAAATCGCCTACCTTGCCATCTTGCGCTTTGTGAATCACATCTACTTGGACAGCTTGGGCAAGTTCGGCAATAGTCCTGAGATCTGCAGCGCTTTCAAGATGTTCACCTTTATTCAGCAACTTGTAGTAGATGGAGCTCCACGATGCTTTTCTCCTGTTTGGTGTGATGTGATTAGGCGCAAACAATTCCAAAGAGAAGACGGGGGTGAGCCAATACCAGTATCTCCTCAATGAGGCTTTAGGGATCCAGAAATCAGTTGAAGAAGAAGAGCTAGAATCATTGTGGACGTGACACTGCAATCCTCTCGAAGAAGCCTTCTCAGCAGTCTCTCGAGTGACAGTGAGGTGATCGAAAAAGAGCAATTGGTGCATGCATGAGCACAATCCAGAATAGTCCGGCTGCTCGCACGATAGAAGTGAGAGAAGATAAAAGCGAACCAACTACTTCAACTAACCTGGAAAAGCCACTCCTTTGAAGAGTCGAAGTTAGCTAGATTATACTCCTTGGCAGAAACAGAGCCAGTGTATCTTATAACTTCAGTGGACATTCCCCGCTTATTCTGGAGAGTGGAAGTGAAAGCTGCCAGCAGATAAGCTTCGTCTACCACTCTACTGGCGGAAGCAGAATGCAAGGACGATGCCAAGCGAGCCTTGCCAAAATCGATCAAACAAACGTCCAATCCCTCCGTGCTTTGACGCACTACCCAATTATCTATTCGCAATCAATACGTTAGTGAGGTGATATTCAGGCATGTTGATCGTTCGCGAGTCTAACCAGTCTTAATGTCACAGTGCAATACGCCGCAGCTGTGCAAGACCCTCAAGCTGCTCGCCATCTACTTGACAAAGTCAATAATAAACTCAACCTATTTAGTGGGTAAATTCACATGATACAGTACCTGTTCTGTAAGGTAAGCAACGAGATATTCGTGCTCTGCAGAGGTGAAAAGGCCTGGAGAACTGAGAACTGCTATTACATCAATCAATGTGCCCAATTCAGCATAGGGCAGCAGCAAGCAACTGGCATCTTCAAAGCTGTAGAGCTTGCTGGGTTTCAAAATGAAGCGATGGTAAGGAGCCACAATATCAGGATTGTCTTTTCCGACAGCTTTGATGCGATTCCTTAGCTATCATAGCCCCACAATTTCACATTACGAGATTAGACATTGTTTCTAGCGATTGCTTAGTATTACTTACCACAGTATGGAATATGGCTTCCCATTGCGTAAACGCTTTCTTAGTGCCCACTTTGAGGACATGCAAAGCCCCGCTATCCAGAGTCTCCAATAAAATAGTATGACCAAAACTACCTCTACCAGTTGATGAGAGCAATTGAGCTTTGCTTAATCCAGGTAGATTGATAAATGCTTTGGTCTTGTACTGAGCTTTGAAACCCAAAACGGCGGGCTTCTCAGAGCTGGAAAGATGATGGTAAAAGGTGCGGGCATCCCATGTTTTAGCAGCGACAGTCAAAAGGTGTTCGGCATGCAAGACCACGAAGCTCTCAAAGCTATCGTTTTCAATAACAGCTATTCGCGGAGGTGGACATCTCTCACCTCTAGACTCTTTCGACCCATTGCTCATTAGTCCGCTTCCTTGCTTGCTTTGGTTACATCCTTCGTTCTCCTCCTCCTTTTCCTCTTCCCAATAGCTCTCTGAGCTAACGGAAGTTGGGGAGATTCTTGTTGAAGAAGAGGCAACCGATGGAGCGAAAACAGTTGCTTTGGATTCCAATTCTCGTTGCGTCCTGACAATGGGCAAGCTATTCAAAAGACACGCTGGCTTATTATTAAATGGGTTTGTATCAGATCGAAATAGAGATCGGCGCGAAGCAAGTTGATTGATCTGCAAAGCAGGCATTCAGCAGTCAGTTATTCGTTTACACTAGCGGATAATGGGCTAGATGAATGCCTACCCCTTCATAATCAGTACTGCTAGAAGTTTGTAACGACTCAAAAGCAGACGATTTTCTTTGCAACAAACATCATGGGTAATCAGAATATGGTTTTCTCCTGAGAACGAGCAGACGGCGGCTTACGATTCCAAGTGAAGAAAAGAAGGATCGGCTCCATGCAGAAGATGATCAACCGAGCTATCGTGATTTGGCTACAACATTCAATTGGTCGATAAGAGATAAACGAAGTACTAACGAAATGAAGGAGATACCTTTATACAGGACAGAGATTTAAACGCAGACATTGAATCGAGTTTGGTGGCGGTTTGGAAGATAGGTTGTCCGCGCTTTTGGGTTTCTCCTGGAGATTGAAACATCATATCAATATCTTTTCGAGCCAGTCTAGTATTGATGGTCCCATCATTCATGTCCTCTTCCAATAAAGAGTCAATTTGAGAGAGCCACTCATTGTTAGCAGGCTTAGCAGGCACAGCGGGAGGAGCAGGCTTTTGCGTTTTGCTTTTTGGTACAGGAGCCGATGCTACAGGCTTCGGGGGTACTTGGGTATCTGCACCAACGAAAAATTAGGAAAGTTATGGCAAGAGGACGTACACGAGGTGTTACCTGAAAAGATAGGCACACATTTTGCAGAGCCTTTATTGGTTGATTGCTTAGCAGCAACTGGTGGGCCAAACTCTTCATCGACAAATATAGGAATAGAGAGAGGAGCAGAGCTTTGGGCAAGCAGAGCACTGTTAGATGAGGGTAAGGTAACCTCATTCCACTTCATCACGGGGCCTATCGAACAAAGAAGTCAAAACTTCTGCATTAAACACTTGACACAGAGAAACCTACCATTGTTTTCTTTCTTCCTCTCCTTCTCGGTACCAAGACATTTCCATTCACCTTCCACGGCAGAGGCGGGAGCTGCATTGTCATCAAAGATCTGGAAAGTTGTTGAAGCCAGAGACGATTGAGTCTGACTAGAGCTTTGAGTTGGTGCCTTGCTTCTGGAGGGAACAGAGTTATTGGTAGTTTGTCGTTGATCTGTCGACTGCGAGGAGGAAGTGTCCCGAAGAGCAACGGGGCGCTTCTTTGGAGGCTCCACTTCCTCTGAATTGGTCGTTGCACTCATCGAACCATTGAGAAACTGCCGAGCCATTCGTCGCTGGAACTGATGGTAACGTTTCTGAATGGTCTCCTTGGGCTCTGCTAGACGCTTCAATCCTTTTTGGAAAATCTGGTCAGCTGCTTTGCTGTTTCCGTCCTGAGCAAAGCGAAGTGAGAGAAGGGTGAGATAAACTTGGGCTCGATGAGCTCCAATAGGTCTCACCTTCTCGGCCACATAAGCCCAAGCGATCCAAAAGAGAGCCAAACGCTCTCCAATCTTGTTGGTGTACAAGAAAGAGAATATCTCCGCTTGGTCCCTCACTAAATCAGCCTATCACACATGCATGGAACCAGTTATAACAAGCAGGGGAAGGGTGAAGAAGAAGGCTAACATATTCGATCCATAGCGCCACGTAGCGCTCATCGTTATACAAAGACTTCTCGTGCTTCAGTTCTGTAGTGCATTTCTAAGACAGATACAGTACATGGTGTCATGAGTGAACGATGAGGGAGGCTAGAGGAGGAAGAGGTGCTCACCTCCAGCACTTCTTTGAGCTTGCTGGCATTGTGAGGGAACGCCTTCCTCGCCCACTTGACCAGTTGGCAGTAGATGGAGAGCTTCTCTCGAGGGTCAGAGGTCGAGCTGAGGCTGGTCATAAAGCCTTCCTCGGTGGTCTTGAGCTCCACCAGCTCATCCTTCGAGGCCAGGAGGTTGTCCTTGAAGGTCTTGATGGATCGCCCCTTCTTAGAGGGAAGAACATTTTCTTTCGCATCTTCCCAGTTCGGAGCATTGTTGGTGGCCTTGAGAGAGTCCAAAGAAGCGACTGTTGTCGCAGTCTTACGAGACGGTGGCAGCTCGTCCATGAAAATGGGGATTTCCAAAGAGTTCATAGGAAGATTGTTAGGATCTTACTGTGTGGCCCTCCAAGATATTGAAAACTGAAAACTGAAAAGTCAATCAGGGAATTAACTGTTCTATTCACAACCCCATGATGGTCTCACAGCAACGGATCATTTAGAAACAGTTTTCTTCAAGTGTTTCTGCTTCTCCTGTTGCTGGCCATCGACAGCAAGTGATCCAGCGAGGAATTTGTTCTGCTTGTCTGTTGGGCGGATGGCGACCACCTTACCAATGAATGAAATCTTGCGAGAAGAGAACACAATCCGTGCTCGTCATAAAACCTCTGCAGCTGAGCTGGACATTGATTTAGTGAATAAATCTCTCGCTCATGTGAACAACTTCTCTCGCCGCAGGCAAGCGGAAAAGCTGCAGCCCGTCTTGATGTACGAGATCCCCTGCGAGGGGGAGAGCTTCTATCGTACCATGTCTCTGCGAGAACTGCTCAATTATGTGAACAGTGAGGCCAGTGCCATCGACCAGGCCTACTGGGCGGTGGAGAGACATCGCTTGAAGCACGGCCGCACCAGCAGCAACGCTTCTCCTCACAGAGCTGCTATGAGAGAAGGAGAGTCGATCTCCTCGCCTCCTCTAAGTTTGCAGGCAGCCAGTGAGGAGGGCGTGGGGTCGGCGGGGGTGGAGGAGGACTACGCGGCAGTGAGTGAGCTTCGCCTGCGAGACCTCCGCCGCCTGGACTACCAGTTCAACCCCAACGAGGAGAAGTCCATCCTCATCCGCAAGCATGCAGTGCTGTTTGCCATGGTGAGCATGCTCTATTAGTCTTCCTATTCATATCATAATGCTATTTTATATGTCAGGACCCCATCCGAGCAGTGGTGATGTCCTCGCGGCTGATCCTCCTCGTGCCTGACGGAGCTGATTCGCTCATATCCATCCTTGACCAGTATATGCACGGTGAGTATGAAGGATGGTGTCAGCACTGTCTGTTTCCTCATGAACTGCTTGTGATTGACAGAGTGGCACAGCGATGAGAGCAGTGCCAGAGCCAACAACGAGAAGCGGTACACTATCCCCTTCGAAGCCCACGCTTACGAGGCACTTATCACTACGGTGAAGTCCCTGGAGATGCAAGAGTTCGATCGCGTGGACAAGGCAGTGCAGGTAATGATCCTTCAACCTCGCCGTTGTTCCTGAAGTGTTTTGGTGATTTAAAGAGACAATTGTCTGCCATAGAATACCTTGACTTACTTCCGCTTTGGCTCTCTCATCCCCGTGACTGTTCAAGAAGAGATGCGGAGCTTGAAGAATGACCTCTCCCTCATGATCAATCGCATCACAAGCTCCCGCAATGCTCTGCAGGCACTGACAGAGGACGACGAGGAGATGGCTCTCATGAACCTCAGCCTCTTGAAGCGCAGGCCCTATCTCTACCGCTTCCCACTTGTGCCAGAGATCCTCAGCTCTCACGATGAGATCGAAGAGCTGATCGAGTCCTACCTCATTGACTTCAACACGTTGGAACTCAAAGTGGGGTTTATTCGCAGTCAAATCCAAAGTGCGGAGGAGTTGGTGAGTCTTCGGTTGGATACTTCTCGTAACGAGTTGTTGATTGCCAACACGGCGCTGGCAGTCTTGGCCTGTGGCATTGGCTTTGGAGCCTATATCACGGGTCTCTTCGGCATGAACCTCGACAACGTCGACACCATCCAGCCTGTCAAAAACAGTTTTCCGATAGTCGCAGTGTGTTCCTTCGCCTCCATTTTCATTGTTTTCGGGGCTATTTTGTTCTATCTTCAGCGCTCCGGCATGCTGCCAACCCGCATTCAAGCTAACAAGCATAAAAGTCGATCCATGCGGTTGGGCGTATTCTAGTTAAATTCTGATAGCAAGGAGTAGTTTGGTGGGCGATTGTCCAAGCAGTAGTGTGTGTGTAGAAAACTTTAGTAGTTTTGTCTCGTTGTGTATGATTACTACACAGGCTAACTTTCAAACGTATGTGTTTCTTTTATAATGAAGAGTCAGATAATGAAGTTGTGGATAGAAAGAGAGCCGATCTCTCATCAACACTGGACTGTTGCCTTCAACAAAGTTCCATGGAATTCCATTGGAAGGGAGGTCAAGAAACAGTTTGTGGTGCTGGGAGAAACGAGAAGCAGCCCAGCAGCAGGCAGCAGCAATGAGAAGAATATTCGCCACGATGCCTCATTCCTCGCCTCAGTGAATTTTTCTCTGCTTCTCATTCGCTTGAAATATTCCCTTTCCACATTGCAATTGATTTTAGAATAGTGTCAATAATGAACGATCGCGAGATGGACAGCGAGGATCTCATTCCCATTGATCCGCGCTCTCATCTTGAAGTGGCAGATCGCCAACACCGTTACTCCAAGCACTTACGATTATATTATAAAGAATTTATACGAATCTCAGAACAACAAAAGCAACAGTCTGCGCAGCAGGAGGCACAAGGCACGAATCCCAATAACTCCTCCAGCAGTAGCAGTAGTGTGACTAATAACAATAATAACAATAACAAGTTCGAGGCTTTCTTCCTTTGGTTAGACCCTGTGGACTCATCTGCTGTCAGACCTGAGGTAAGCTATCTCATTTCTCCTCCTTCTCCTCCTCCTGTGTCGTCATCCCTTGTGTCGGGTTTGTGTGTGAGAGCAGCTTGCATCTTGTCCGCGCTCCATATTAGACAACGACCGTGTGCTCTACCTGCGGAGTGACGAAGAACGTGAGCCTTTCATTGTTTCCGTCGATGATAATGGTCTCCTCAGAAGAAAGACTACTTGCGAGCTAATCAATACGGACAGCAAAGGCTGGATCTTCGTCATCTACGAGTGGAAGATTTATGCCTGCGAAAAGAGAACCAGTGTCTATCCTCGATTCCATCACTCGTCTTTCTTTGCTGGCGCACCTGTACAAGCAGCGGGTATGATTGTTGTGGAGCAAGGCAAGATCATCCGATTGATGCCGCATTCGGGACATTATCGACCAGAAGATCGACAATTCTTGTGGTTGCTTCGCCATTTGCAAGATTTTACGATCAATCTGAAAGATGTTAAAGTTGATGCCCAAAGGGTCTTCAAGGTCTCTCGTCAGTCTGATAAAGGTTTGTCGTTGTTTGTTTTCTCTGTTTCTACTCGCTGCTCAGTGTGAAATCTGGATGTATGTGTTCTTAGATGGTGCAAAGATGGCCAAAGTGGACGTTGCCTACTACGTTAGTGGATTCTCTGTTATGAACTTCCTCAAGTAAGATTCGTGTATTTTGTTCACTGATTATGACGATTTATTTCACATTCAATTGATTTGTGTTTAGCATAAAAGCAAAGGCTCTGGCCAGCGGACTTCTGGATCAGATCTGCTCATTTGACAAAATCTGTTTAAGACCTTGGTCTTCTCAAGTATCTTCTCTTGTTCAAGATTACATGAGTGGAGCGCAACGTCGAGCATTGGGTGTTGCTCGAGAGCTTCACGATTTACATTGCTATGACCACCATAGTATAGAGAACAATCTCATACCCTTCGAGGAATCACTGGTTGAAGAAGATCTTGTGATTGCCTCAGAAACGCCTTCTCTTAAATGTTGTGTAGATACTCTTGTTCCTGCTGTTACGCTACAATCACAGTCGTCTGTGAAGGAGAAAAATTGTCCCAAGATAGATTGGTCTCTCGTGACACCGACGGACTCTTCAGCCTCTTCTGTTCCCTCCTCGGAGAAGGAGGAAAATGTCAAATTTACAACAACTGCAACACGACCTTTTAGTCCGAAGAATTCGGCCACCTTGGCCGCGGATGGTATTGCTGTTCCGGTGCATTCATGTAGTGGTAGTGGCGGCAGTAGCAAAGTCCTTTCTCCTGCCGTCAAGCGTGTGGAGCGATACAATGGTGACTTTGGGCTTTTGAGTAACCAAGCCATTGAGTCGTTTTCCAAAATTCGAACTCTGCTATCGAATGCTTCTTCTCCAGCTATGACACCTGTCGTCTAATGACTAATGATGACAGAGTTGTCACTATATTCATATTTGATTGATTTGATAGTATTAGTTTGCTGTTGATTGTGGTGGGGCGGGTGAAGTGACACTCGTATTGCTCGCCATCTTGTTCTTTTAGTTGGCGAGAGTGAATTAAATTGATTCGTTTACTGAAGGAAATCCGTATGCTATGCGCGGGGCACATCGATTCCAGTGTGAGCAACTCACACATAGCACATCTAGAACTAGCCTCCAGTTATTGTAATATTAGATGGAACTTTAATTCGTGTTTCTCTTCTATCCTTTCCCACAGGCATTTGGCAAGAATGCCTAATAATGATGGGGCGGTGAATGAAAATGATCTGTAACTCAAGCGGAATGCAGTAAAATACAACTGTATAAGTTTATGAATGTATCTATTGATGTACCTACACCTTATCCTCATAGTGGAAATCGAAACACTTGAACCAAAGAATTCTTGCACTAAATACACAATCAACATCAGTTAGAGGCCAAACTCGCGGCAAACACATCTCGAGAAGGAGATTGGAAGGAACAGCCCACTTGAACTGTAAGGCAGGACTACAAGGAGAACAGACATGATGGGTACACTGATGATGAACAGAACCAGTAAATAAAACACAGAGATCTCTACGAAGCTGCAGAACTAAGATAGCAGTTTGAGAACAAAGTGACCGCTATCTTCACAAATGATACTAACTAACTGACTCCTCAAAAACAAAATACACAGCGAACAGCAAATATACAGTATACAGCAAATGCACAATATCCTTCTTTCAGGAGATATCGATAGAAATGCTTCATGAGAAAGACACAACCATGGTTGTGCAACCATTGGAAGAGCTCTGTGGATGAGAATTAGAATGGATTGAATGCATGTATGCATCAGAGAAGGCTTGTATCGTAAAAGGTTTATGTATAAAGGCATCCATTCCGCCAGAGAATGCCTCGTGTAAAGCTAGTTCATCACCTTTGGCACTAAATCCTATAATCTTAAACTTCACTTCAAGATCAGAGACAGATTGACCATCAAAAGGTAGTATCTGATCGCTTGCTGTTTGGAAATGACGGAGTATTTCGCTGTTTAAATCAGATTCCATGGAGCGAATCTTAATCGCTGTCTCTGCTCCACTTAGGATCGGCATTTGCAAGTCCATTAAAATAACGTCAAAGAGTGGCGGAACTGTCCAAACGTCTTTGTCTTTGGATTGGGTAATTCGCTCTTTATAAGCAGTCAACTGTTCTTCAACTATTTGAAGGGCTCGGACACCATCCGCAGCCACTGTGACGATATGCTTCTGTCTTGTCAGCAACAGAGAAGTCATCTTCAATACAACGGGAGAATCATCAACAATGAGGATTCTCAGGGGAGGAAGACCAACATTCGAGGCGACAGGAGTCGATTTTTGAGTCGATATTGCACTATCCGTTTCCTCGTGCTGTGTGGGTAAGGAGAATGATGGACGGTTATGATTGACCACACAAGGTGGGTCCCCAGAGGAAGTCGAAGGTCTGTGACCTGACCTTGTTTGGCTTTTCCTGCTAGTTGAAGAGGAAGAGGAGGCGCGCAAGCTACTTCGACGATGGCCATAGACACCGAAGAAGTCAGCGTTCTTGATATTGAATTGAGGATTGTTTGCTACTTGCTGCAATTGCTGTTCTTGTGTCTGCTCTGGATGATCCAACTTTTGCTTCGCACTCTCGGTAGGTTGAGATAAAATGGTCTGTCCAGGTGCTGGGCAAAGTCCTGCCAGAGCAAGATGAAGTGGAATGGCAAACCAGAAAACGCAGCCATGGTCACGATCTTCTCTCTTCCGAGCACCGCACTTCCCACCTAAAGCCTCCATGCGCTTCTCAAGGCTATACAGACCCAAGCCAGTGCCTCCCGAATAACGTGAAGATGCTGGCTTGGGAGAGAAGACGCTTCGGAGTTGTCGGTTATCTCGAATAATCTCACCACTATCAAGTACCTCGAAACAAATAAACTTCTCAGTTTGCTCAATACTGTCACTGCTATTATTGGGCAGACTGGGTATATCATCCAAAAGGGAGGAATCGGAGTCATTCACATTGTGAGCTGAGGGAGCCACGCGACCATTTCTCTGGTGTTGAATGGAAGCCTTGAGAAGAGAAGGCTTCGTGCGCTTGTTGTCGCAGTTCAGCCAGCTTTTCCTTCTCTTCTTTTCAATTTTCCTCAAAGAATCTTCACTCGCATGTGCTTCCAAAGAGGTGGGTAATTTATCTTTGTCTACCAGAGAAATCCGCAAATCTACATCACGTCTTGCTGCGTGACCAGCCAAACGAGAATACTTGATCGCATTGGATAGCAAACACAACAAATTATCCTGCAGCCATTGAACGTCTGTGATCACTTCCTTGTCTCCCAGATCTGTTGGAAGGAATTCGACTTGGACAGCAGCTTGTTCATCGTGCATGGTGAGGCAAGACAGTGGTTGTTCAATACAATAAGTGATTGTGGTAGAAGATAATCGAGGGCGAAGCTCCAAGCCTTGGAGGCTTTGGCTGCTGTCCAGACAGCGATTTATAATCATTAGCATGAAGCAGTTGATCTTGGTCATATGCTCGGAGATCTCTGAAATAGCGTCCAAGCGATCAATAACTTCCTCGTTTGAGTGACTATTTCGCATATCCTTTCGGCAAATCGCTTCGATTTCTTGAGTCACCGAGACGATAGCTTCCACACCACTTATGAAAGAGGATAGAGGCTAGTATATATATTAACAGAACGATGAGGTCATTCATGGCAACCATAATGATGAGGGAAAGGGAAAAGGTGGCTACTACTTACCGTTTTAAGGTCGTGCGCAACATTGCCGATAATGTGTCTGAGTTCGTTGTTTTGCATCTCTTTGGACAACTGCTCATTCAAGAGAAGGGTGCGATGCAAACGATGAGTGAGAAGGAAGGCAGACATAGATTGACGATAATATTCGATCAGAATGAAAGCATTAAGAACAATAAAGAAGAAGACCACTCCAAAAGCATTCAGTTTGTGAGTGTAGGTCAACATGCCCAGAATAACGCACATGTTTACCAACAGCATCAACAGCATAGTGGGTAACCTCGTCGATTTAATCGAAATAAATAAACAGGTAGGCAGTCCAATAACAACAAGCATGGCCTGCACCGCTAGGACGGTGGAATAATAGCAACTGTCACTGTCTCGGTCACCATTGCAGTCTTGCTGGTGAAAAACAGAGTTGGCCATCATCAGGTCGAGTGCAGCCCATAGCACCACTACCCATAGGGGCTCCAAGGCATTCGACAACAATTGATAGATCGTCTCATTGTCAGGAGCGGAGCGGAAATATTTCCTTCTCAGCTGCTGATTCAAGTGGAAGAGGTTTAGCCGATGACTGCAGTTCAGCGCTGTGAGCACCCAACCAACCAGCATGGCAATACTCGCAGTTAAAATAGTGCACTGTGCAAGCGCTCCTTTGATCGCGTTATCCCGTCCCGCTGTCAAACTGTACGCTTGAACAAATAGCCCTGTGAAGAGGATACTGATCGTGACATAGGCGGTTAGAGAGGACTCCGTCTTTCGATACAGTAAAAACTTGGGGTTATCGGAAAAATAGTCCAGCTGCTTTGAGAACTCCATCAAGGCAGAGAAGAAGTTGTTGTCAACGCTATTGTGTGAGCTGGGCTGGTAGGAGAGGTGGCCGACAGAGTTGCTCGAGGGGAGCAGAAAAGCATGCAGCATGCGATCGTAATAACGCTCCTCTCCAGATGGGCTAGAGTTAATTTGACCTGAGAACTCACCGAAGTGTCGCCTCAGCCAGCCTGGAATCTCCATATCCATGCCACTGCCCTCCTCGATATCGAGAGATAAATCCTGCTGGTCATGCATGATTTAATTTAATCAAAGCTCATCTACCTGTGATAAACACTTATATTAAATGAACTGAAGGGGGTGGGAGAACTTTTCTCTGACTAGACTAGAAAGTTATGAAGAAGAGAAGGTCGGAGGAGGTGTTGGTGGTTATCCAACACAACAATCAGTCGGTCGGCAGTGCAGCACAGCGGAACTGTGCATTTGTTTGGGTTTCCGATTTCCGGTTTCTCGTGCACAAAACCAATAATTTATTGATTGGGTGATTCCAGAAATTCGCGCATTTACGCAAAGGCAGAAAAACGGTTTTTCGCGCAAATTGCGGAACTCGTTTGCTTCCAGAAAATCGTGCATTCCCTATTTGCCACACAAACAAACTTCCAGTGCCTTTATTCCAAAATGAGGGCAAGAAAAGCAAGGCTGGGGGCTCGAAGAACTATAATAGAGCCTTCCTTCACTACCCCTTCATTTTCTTCCAGCAAGAAAGCTCGACGAGACGAAGAATAAGGGGAAGGGCCAGAAGAAGGGAGAGCATAAGCAGAAGGAGAAGAGAAGTCAAGCGATGAAGAGTCCATTAAGGGCAACAAACCGAAGAATGTCTGCAACAGTCCTCATTCTGGCGAAGTTACTGCTATCATGATGAAGATGGCCGAACCATGGAGAGCAGCACTGGCAGGGTATGGTCATGCACAAAAAGGAAATGACGAGGATAAATATGCAGTTGTAGCTTATTTTGTCTGGAAATGCGAACGGCTTGGTGCTACCTGGTATTGGAGCCAGCTGCAGCAGGGGCAAGCAAGTAGCACTTCCTCGCTGCAGGTATCCGATGCTTGAATGGGCTTTAGAAGTAGTACGCAATAATGTAACTATGATAATAACAACCTGAATGGTCAAATTCTATCATATTATTATTACAATCCAAAGTATTGCACTGTACTGTGCTGCTCATAGTGGGTTGAAAACAGCAATTTGGTTGAGGCACAAAGGCACCCACAAAGCGAGACAGACACCCCAAACATCAACGCCAACTCACTAAGAGTCATTTTATACTCAAGATAACACAGGACTAACCCAAGCTTGTCCACGTTTGTGACGATGGAAGGGCGACCAACCTTGAGAGCAATATCTTCACGGTCCCATAAAAAGCTGCACAAGAGCTTAAATGCTTGCCTGGCGACGCCAGTCATTGTAAGAATGACCTTTCTTCGCCGTCAGTATAAAGCTTTCTCCAAAGAGAAGAAGTAGGTGGCAATATGACCGATCTACTCAGCGTCGACAAGTTCCTGAGACCGTTTAGTACAATAACTCAGGCAAAAAGAACCGCTCCTTTTCTCACAACGCTGGAGCAAGGACTAGGAATCTCATCTTCAGAAGAAACTCCGCTCAATGAATCAAAGATTACACTGAAAACCCTCTTATTTGCGAATGCGTAAAAATTCATGCAAAATGCACGGACGAAGGCGGGAAATCAATGTTCCCCTGTGAAACAAACGTTCCCCTGAAAAAAGAACGGGATTATTGCATGTTTTTGACCGAAAACACCCGTTTCCCAACAAAAAACTTCAGTTTAAAATCCAATAATGCGGTTTTGAGGAAATGATACTCAAAACCGCATTATTCGATTTTAAACTGAAGTTTTAGCATTTTCCTCAAACCCGAATTATTGGATTTTAAACTGAAGTATTTTGCCGGGAAATGGGTGTTTTTCGGTCGAAAACAGGCAAATAAACCCGTTCTTTTTTCAGGGGAACGTTTGTTTCACAGGGGAACTTTCCCGCCTTCGGACGCATTCGTGCATTTTGCACGGGGTGTTTTTCGCGAAAAAACGCGTGAATGCGCGAATTTCTGGAATCACCCATTATGCTATTTTGTTTTACTTATTAACATAACAATAACGGTTCAATATAAAAAAAACGGATAAGGATTTCTCCTCCTCAACAGAGGTCACCCTTGGTTGAATTTGAAAAACAGCTTACATGGACTCCAAATCTGTAAACGGCTGATGTTGGAAGGATCAATGGGACCATCGGGTATAGGATGGCACCACTGATTTGTCTTGTGAAATAGACAAACTTTGTCATTAAACGTTACCTTGTGATGGAACCAGTGTTAACCCTTATTGTCGCTTGAGGCAGATAATATCTTTCCTTGATGGTTCTACTTCTACTGAGAATTTAACTTATCTAACACTTTTAATGTGTAATCTATAAGCGAAAGTAATCAAGTTACATGAAGAAACTACTAGCCAGCAGGTTAGGAAATGCTATAGGAAGTCTAAAAGATTTTAATGCGATATTTTGAAAGAATGTACGGCGAAGTCAGAAATTCTCTGAATTCACTGGCCAACATGATTCGTCGGCAAGCACCGGAGCAGACCAATACATTCATGCGCTGCTGAGATAACAAGTGAGAAGTCATGTGCTTCCCTAAGAAACAAAATATATATTGATATCAACTTTAATCTCCTACCATTGACAATACTCTCCTTGGCAGAAACTATGGACTGCGGAGAAATAAATGAAGCCCAAAGTAAAATCACCCTAATTCGTAAGAGACTAGACCGCATGAAAGAAATGCGGATACCCCGTTTTAAATTCTAAATCAATATCAATATCAATATCATCACCAAGAGAGAAGCTGTGGGTGGTGTGCTCATCAATGAGCACTGAGGATAGCAGTGCAAAACCTTGTTGGGACTGAGTCAGTATTGCAACCAATCGCTTTCACTATTTCACCCTTACGATTCATATAAAATGAAGCTTTGATCTTCACATTAACTTCTTCTTCAGTCATTTCATAAGGATCAGACACAGGCACCATGTAATATGTGTTTTGATAATGTGGTGGCGGAGAATAGGAGCAAACCAGTCGAGTTGCTTTGAGGTTGAAATAGATTTCCACTATAGACAACTCCTCATAAAATCGTCGAATAACACGCACACCGATAATGGTGTACACGAAGTCGGGTAGCGGAGAATTAGCAAGTTCGATGTGATGCGCAAACTGATTTGGACCTTTCAAGTGGAGATATGACGGCCAGTATTGAGGCATGGGATCACCAAAGATGTCACAATCAGGTGTAAAATAGCGGGAAAGAAGGGCATGAGTCAGCTCACTATTGCCTTGATTGAGAACATTGCAGAGCATGAATGGAAATCGTCTGCGTAAATCATCTTTTGGAATCCGATTGAAAGTTAATCGACAACGTGCAGTATGTTCCATTCGTCGTAGGTTTTTTATGAGGATGATTTCTTTTCCTTCATTCTGTTTGATTATCAATCACAACAAGTCTGGAAGTTCATTGCGGCATTGTTTGTCATCATGGAATCCACGTGGAATCCATCCAGTCTCTGCTCCAAAAAGTTACAGTGCGGATTAGTGAAATTCCTTAATTTAGGCGAAGGTGGAAATGAATGTCAACATTCTGAGATTCGATGAGCGGAGGAAGATTTGAATTTTCTTGTTGATAAACGGTGCCGCGACCATGGACAATCTTTCTTGGATTCATTTTCTTTTGCTCGAAGGAGGAGAGCTGGTAGATCTTCTGATCATCATTGAAAGTGATCATGCCTCGTCACTCGGACCTGCTGCTCTCTCAGTCCCCGTCAAACACCCCTCGGGCTGCTCTCGATGTAGTTATTCCTATGGTAAGATATAGTCCTATCAGTCGCATTGTCGTCGAAGGCGTGGCTGCGCTCCACCAGCCTCGACGCATTCTCATCATTGCGCCTCTCGTGGAAACCCATCGGATGCGACCACTGGTGGCACAATGGAAGGTCTCTGTGCCAGTTCAGTTTATAGCTGAAGAGCATTTCTTCAGTCATATTAACCCTCAGTTGAATATCTCTCTGGAAGAATTGCGAGCTATATATGAGAGTCGCAAAGCTGGTGAGGATCACCGCGAGTTCGGGTGGTGGTTGCAACAACTGCTGAAACTGGGATCCGCTGTCTATATTTGCGATATATCTGATGAATATATTGTATGGGACGGCGATCTGATCCCCTTGGAGAAGTGGGATTTGCAGCAGTCGAACTGCATTCTTGCCGTACTGCAAGCCAGCCACAAGTCACCCTGGCTGTGCCAAGAATACAGGTCAAGTCTGCTTCGTTTAGTTGGTATAGAGGCTGCTTATCCTAAGGAAGGTGGCACTTTTATTGCTCATCATATGCGGTTTAGAAAGTCTCTTGTTTTGGAATTACTGCATGAGATGGAAGAACGCGATCCTCACCATCTCTCCTGCTGGGCCAAAACCATCATGGCACAATGTCGCTACGGATATCGCTTCAGTGAATACTTAACTTACACTTCTTTTCTTGCTGCGAGGTATCCTGAGCAGTTGGTCTATTATCCCCAGCAGAAGTTTGCTCGAGGGCAGCGCTTCCGAAGAAGTGACGGTCCCAGCGAACTGGCGAGCCTTTTCGTTGATGGCAATCAATTGTATGGAGAGTTTCGTGATAAACTCTTTTCTCATTATCCTGAGTATCAAGAAATGTCGTATTTGCAGTTGGACTATATGAATGAGTTGAGTTGTTCGTCCTCTAAACTAGCCGCCACTGCTTCGCTGCAGAAGCAAACCACAATCCCTGATAAGTCATTGGTGGCAACGAAGGTGACGATGAGTGGTCAAAGTCCTGTGGGAGAGGTGCCTCAACTCTACATGGTGGCCATCATCGCCGCTGTTTGGGTAGAAATGGCCGTCCGCTTCTCTCGTTGTGATGGGCAAGGTCCTGTACCTCAATTGCTCGTGATAAGTATCAATTGGGTTTTCACAATACTAGCTATATTCTCTGGTTTGAAGAATAATGTCAATGCGGTGGAAGCTTTGCGTCCCTTTATTCGCATTCTTCACGCTTTGGATGGCCCCATCGCGCTTTGCTTGGGGGTATCCATGGCCTACCAATATTCTATGGGCTCTTTCTTGGCTATCACGTCACTGAACAAGTTTGGTTTGTTGCATTTTATCACGAGGATGATCACCGCAGACCAGTCAGCTTCACAATTGCAGCTTGTGCTCTATACCAGCAAAGCCTTCATGCACCATCTAGGCAGCTTCATGTTCGCTACAAATCCTCAAGAATTGATTATCACGGGGGTGTGGAGATGTTGTTCAATGCTCTCACACATCACAAAGATAGGAGTTGATGTCTTGGAGTCGAAGCTACAGGCTCAGGTGGTCAACCTCTGCAATCTGCTTCGAATGCTTGCCATGCAAATGGTGATCTTCCTGCTCATCCTTCGCCCCGACTTAAGACAATCCTTTGGTGCGTCTGCGGTGGGTCATGTAGCTTATCTTCTTGTTCGTGCAGAAGCTCTCTTTCGCACAGGCGGTGCTGATCATTCCTATCTCATGCCAGACAAAAAGAAAGTGTGGCTCAAGTCAGAAGGTTTAGCTCGCATGAATCTACTTGTTCGTCCTGGTTATGAATTCCTATTCCATGAATTGATGGTTGAGATGACTCTATCATTTGTGCTGCTATCGCTGCGAGTCTGGTCAGAGATTCATAACCCTGCAGCACTGTGTTCATGAAAGGCAATTGAGTTGGGGTCAATGGTTATGGTTATTATTCTCTTGTATATTAATATGTTATTAGCCCTCCTTCGCAAGGGTTTTGAGACAACCAAAACATTGGATAGACATGTCGTAGTTGATGGTAAAGCAACTAATCCATTTGTTATCAATGTTTGTTTCACCGTACACTAATACGAAATACACTAAACTAAGCACTAGAGAACACGTGGAAGAGTTCGTCGCTATTACTTCGTGGCTTCTGCGTTCACAATCCAAGAATAGTATGCTTTAAAGGTATCCCCAAGAAACTCTGCGAAGGTCTCGCCATCTCTCCAGCGGTCTTCTAAGGGAGGGACCCACTGCTTGACAGTGTTCTGCAATGCTGCCTCACGACCATTTGGTGAGATCAAGTGGAATTCAGGGGAAGAATCCACGAAAATTGGGCAACAAGCTCGGCTAATCCCAGGCGAATGAACAGGTGGACGAACGCAATGTGGTGTGGCAACTAACTGGCCGCCGCTGACGATTTGCAGGCACTCGCCGCACTGCACGGCCATGCAATCTCTCGGCACGACCACGCGGCGAAGACTGCCTGATCGATCAGCCACCCATAAACCAGCCGTTTCTGGCTCAGGATTAGGAACTAATTCACCGCTAGAATGGTTGAGATAGATATCTGGCGTCAATCCAGTGAGAAATCCGCTGTCATTGTGCCATCCAATCCAGCCATCGGGCTTGTCCTGCAAGACTTTGGCCTCCTCTTCGGAGATGGGGTAGTAATAGAGCATACGAGCCTTTGACTTCATCGATGTCTCGAGCTCTTCCGCGATCTTCAATCCATAGTTGAGCTTGTCGACATGTCGAGCCAAGGCCACGACAACTTCGTGCATGCGCCGCCCCAATCGCTTGCAGTTCTCCTCGAATTGCGGCAGCTCCTCACGCGGCCAGAGATTGCTAGGCATAGCCCATGGATAGGCTTCGCGCAGATCAGGTCTGGGCTCGTCGCAGAGAGGATTGAAATAGAAGCTGCCCTTCTTGGTGTCGGGCTTGTCGCCCAGCTTCTCCTTGCCATAGCTCCATCCAGCATTATAGAGGGAGTCAGCGTGCTCAAGCTTGGCGAGACTATCGGGGGGCAGGGTGACCAGGTCGTGTGCGAGGGGAAGCGTCTGCGTCAGCAAGGCCTCCCAGTCGGGCACGCCTCTCACTGCGATGACGCCCAGACCATCCAAGCCAAAAGCTTCTTTGATTTTCTCTCCAAGCTCGACAGTTGGGTCGCAAAGCTCTTTCCAATCCACAGTTATGACAGACATCGTTCAATAAGAGAGGGGAAGATGGATGGAGAGAGAGATGAAGATGGCCAAGGATTCATTGAACCTCGCCAATCACCACTCCTTTTAAGTTAACATAAGAAACAACAAACGCGTTTGTTAAGTTAACAAGGATACCCTGAATGATGAAGAATGATCGAAAGATAAATAAGTGAATTGGTATGATAAATTGGTGGTTGTCGGGTATTATTCTGGCTTTAGTTTTGAATCACAGTTGCTCTCGTCTTCATCATTCATCCCACCTTCTTGGAGAAGACCAGCAAGAATCTGCTGCTGTTCCTTTCAATGGTCTGCCTCTCCTTCCTCTGCAGCTGCCGCCCGCTGCGGGTACAGAGGCTGGTGGAGGAGGTGGAGGTGGGGAGGGCAGGGAGAGCAAGGAGACCGCCCCCTATCACAAGCACATTCCAAGAAGGCTATGGATCGCCGTGAAACATCGCGATGACCCCCTCCCTCCCCATCTGAAGGAACTCTTCGACCGCAACCCAGGCTGGGAGGTGACCATCTGTGACAACCTTTGCAAAGACTCCTTCATGACCAATCAGTTTGCCAATACCAGCGTCAGTGCTATCTATCATCTCATCAATCCCCTCGTGGGTGCGGCACGAGCGGATGTCTGGAGATACGCCGTGCTCTACACCTACGGGGGCGTCTATCTTGACGACGACTCTGACATTAAGGTACCTTTAGACGATGTCATTGAAGAACAAGACCGGCTGATCTTATCAGAGGAAGGGTCGAGCTCACTGGGAGAGTGTTACATTCCCTCATACCATCTGGCAGACAGCTTCACTTTCCAGCACTTCTTGCAGCCTTTATTGTCTCAGAACCGCACCGTTACTGCGCCACATTATGATGGATTGAAAGAGAGCAAAGTGCCGATCTTCTTCCATGATCACACCTTGGTGAATTGGGGAATGTTTGCCGCGCCACGCCATCCGCTTTTCCGCGAGACACTCAAGAATATTGTGGAGATCTTGACAACTGAATACCTTCGACAGAGTGTAGTCCATATGACAAGATGGGATGTCAAATGGAAGCAAGTAATGTGTAGCACGGGTTTTGTCTTGACCTACACGCTAAGAGAGATGGAGCTCAAGGGAGAGTCTCTCACCTCTGCAGAGGTGCCGCGCATTCTTACCAATAACTTCAAGCAATACAAAGGAAATGTCAAGGCATTTTGGACAGGAGGTGATAGCACGCATTACATGAAAGCAATGCAACGGAAGAATGGCCCTCATATTCTCAGAGAGTTCGCTCCGATCAACTTGCGGCAGATCGTCTCCTTCCTGGATGGTCGCGCAGTCATGGGAGATGCAGGCAAGGCGATCTATCTTGTAAAGGATGGCAAGAAATACACTTTTGGATCCTATGATACCTTTCAACAAATGGGTTTCACAGATCGCTCGACAAGACATGTGCCAGATCATATTCTGCTGCAAATACCTGATGGTGGTGATGCTTCAACGGCTCCCACTACTCCGTCGCAAACCTCACAGTACAAAGATAGTTCGCCATCTTCTCCTTCTCATGGGGTTGGTGTCAAGTTGACAAAGATCAGTCAAGTATTGGCCACACGCAATCAAACCCAATGCTTTGGAGATGATTATGATGGCACTAGGGACGACTTCTTGCAGGATCGATACAAAGACTCGCTCGACGGACTTGCAGTTATGGTACACCCTCTCTGCCTCACCACATTCCAGCTCGGCAACACGTTGGGCTACTTTCTCAATGATATCGCCTGTGCGAGTATTACCGGAGCACACTTCTTGGCCTTGAGAACACGGCTAACTCTGACATTGGTAAACTCTCTCCAAGTGCAAGACAGCGCTCAACAAAAGGCCTTCTTCGACCATCTTCCTCATCATATTATCCACCCCCAACCCCTCGGCATTGAGGAAGTGAAGAAGGGAATGCGTGCAAAGTGTCATTGCTTGCAGTTTTGTTGGGAGAATAGTGAGGCCCCGTGGCTTCAGCGAGTGCCTCTTATCCGAGATGTGTTAATGCCTGCCATCGATGCCTATCGAAAAGTCAGTCGAGGAGAAGAAGTGGGAACAGTTTTAAACAACGAAACAGACCGTCTATATCTCCCGCCAACGTTACAAAGCACCTTGTCATTAGATTATAAGAGCAATAACAACTATCATATCACGCCGCGTCTCTCACAAGTTTGGTTACCACTTGTGCCAAACGTAACAATCCAATATCGCTGTGGAGATAATATTGGCTTCGGCAAGACTAAGTATGGGCTGTTGCCCTTCTCTGTCTACAGTCCTAAACGTCTCGGCAACCCATCTTTTATTTATGTCATAGCTGACAGTCCGAAGAGAAATCCTTCGAGTGTATATTCCGGTCGTTGCGAGCCCATTTTGGATCGTTTTCTTGCTTATTTGGTACGCCATTATCCGAGCAGTGTGATAGCATTGAAAAGAGGTGGAGATATTTTTCTCGACTATGCTCGACTGGCCTATAGCAATGTGGTATTCTGCAGCGCTAGTACCTTTTGCTTGTGGCCAGGTCTCAGCAACGATAGGGGTCAGGTCTATTATCCCCTCACACCTCTCATTGCTAAGGCTGCCACGAATGAGACCGCTCCAAATCTAAAGCATAACTTCCACTGGATTGGAGAAGTTGAGATGATCAAGCAGTTCAAGCACTACAGGCCATGGACCAAATTGATTGATGACCTGGAAACGCTTGGCTCATAGAACTACAGCCACCACCCACTCACGCGCTGCTGTTGTGTCCGCAAATAAAGCGTGTTAATCGGAAATCCCATGACACACAACATGATGGGTTTGCCTGTTATTATGGATGCTTTCTGCTCCACAAGACCAGAGGAACGAAGCAGTCCATCGCTGTTGATCTGATTGCTTTATTCCTGCTTGGATAAAGAAGATGAAGCACAGACTTGCGAAACTAACGTTTGTTCTTCTCATATTAGTCAGGCTAATATTGGTTGCTGTGTTTTTCACTAAAAGCATTAAATTACTTTCCCCTGTACTAGTTTCAGATGAAAAATCACAATCTGCTTCAGAATCGGTTGGAATCGTAATCAAGTCTAGGCAATGATTTGAAGGAATCGGCATTGGATGCGTTAAAGTTATCATATTCATTCATAAAGGACTCTCCGGTTATTGACTGAATAGCAAGGACTACTCAGTATTTTGTACTAAGAAGTGCTGCTTCCTTGTCTGTTTGGTGAACTGCTTGATCTTAAAGCTAAGCGCTATAAGGGAATTATTCGCAGAGAGAATGTGCTGGTTTCGCACTTTGCTATCATCTTCCCAAGCAACAGATAACTCTAAGAAAGGCTCGATATTTCTTCTTGAAGAACAGTCCATTCTGTGAAAACAATGATAGCAATCATAGGACAAAGCAGCAACTGTTGGCTGCTGGTGGTTCTGAAAGAAATAAAAGAGAAACTATTCTTTGGAGGCAAAGGAATAGTTTCCTTTCACATTATTGTCCTTTGGGTTCATTTTCATTTTAAAATAATGCTTCGTTCATCAATAATTTCGGACAGCAGAGAAACAAAATACTGATATACTAGTATTGAATCAAAATAGAAAAGGTTATATCCGACAGCGCCCACCCGGATTTGAACCAGGGACCTAGTGAGCTGCAATCACTTGCTCTACCACTGAGCTATAAGCGCGCGCGTTTGGATATTTGAATATCTACAACCAAGAAATAGAAAGAGATTCCGAACACATAACAGCCTAAACACATGCCCAGATTCTTTTTGAAGGAGTTTGGGAACTTTAAGCAGACACCTCTTCATCTTGCGTGCAATAACTTCTTCGAAAGATAAAAGATCTTTTTATTGCAGGATTATTTTATTGGTTTACACTACTTGGAGCTTCAGATAGCAACGCTAAAGAACTTTAACATATTACTAGCATAGAGAAAAAATTGCAAGCACATTCATTTTTACATTGGCAATTACTCATGAATCACGAGTCATTTTATCATCCTGCACGCTAATACAAACGACATAAAGTTACCAAATCTGATTTCAACAATTTGATCAACAAAAAAAGGAGTGGTACAAAACGACTACACGAAGCTTACACATCACTTTCACATTTTCAACAAATAATATATGCACACAATAAAAACAAATACCACTTTGTGCATCCTATATATCATACGATCTGATTATCGCTTTTTCAGACACTTTTTCGTAGGTCTTCTGGAAGGTTTCAATTGAAAATGGTTTTCCCATAAAAGCATCTACACCAGCACTGAGTGCATCTTGCATTGTTTCGTGATCTGAATTTGCAGAGACGCCAATGATTATCTGATGTGTTGAATCAGCAGTTGGTTGGTCTGACAAAGTGTTTTCTGAGGCTTCGATATGGCGCAGACGACGGGTTGCCTCCAAACCGTCCATTACAGGCATCTGTAAATCCATCAGCACCACATCGTAAGGTTCATTGCTATTGGACTCACGTTTATCCATGATCTTCTGCAGAGCAATAGCTCCATTCTCAGCTGTTGTGATACGATGACCCAGTCTCCTTAACATCATCGAAATCATCTTCACGATTGCCGGAGAGTCATCTACTATCAGGATATTCAATATTTTAGCAACGCTGCTTTTGGTTTGAGAACCCTCTTCTGTTTTCCCAACATCAGTTGGATCAGTTGATTGAGAGAAAGTCAACAACGGATCCACGGCATCACCACTTGAAATAGTCCTCAAGTCCACAACCGACTCAGTATTTTCCTCAGAATCAACAGCTAAGCGAACATTCAGAAAACTCCCTCTAATGTTGCTTCCACGATTTGAGATGGCCTCTTTACGAGCAGATACCGCCGAGACACGATCAGGGCGATACGGCAAATAAAACCAAAATACGCTTCCTTGCTTCCCATCTCTGCGGCTGCGAACGCCATAATATCCACTCAAAGCTTCCACACGGCGAGCCAAGCTGTATAACCCTAATCCTGTGCCTCCCGCGAGACGCTGAACTTGCTTGAAAGGGTTGAACAAGTTGTCCATCGCATCTTTTGACAATCCAATGCCATTGTCTTCGACTTCAACACAAAGATAAGAAGTACACAAAGGACCTGTAGTTTTCTCCACATCAGAGACAAAAGAAGACTTGGAAGTCCCTAGGGTCATTTTCTGGGAGGAGTCGTCGCGAACGGGTTTGAACATATTCTTTATTGATCCTTCGGCTTTTATTTGCTCATCTTCTTCGTCAAGAGTAGGATGAAGGTGATGATCCACGTCAAGAGGAACAACTTGCAAACCCGACTTCCGTCTTTTAAAAGGCGAAATACCCAAAGAAGCGTAAGTTCGTTGGAAGTAAGAAACATCCGGGGAATCAGATTCTGGACGAACCACAGTCAGCATCACCTTAACCTCTCCTCCCGTTGAGTACTTAACTGCATTGCTGAGCAAGCATAACACATTCTCTTGCAGCCATTGCTTATCAGTGATAATATGTGAGCAGATTTCTTGGGGTAGAGGATCCAAGGTGATGGGCACACGCTGCTGGATGTCTTTCATGCAGTTCAATGGTAACGACAAGGCTTCCATCAGATCGATAGTTTCTTGTCTGGGAACCAGCTTGAAGCCTTTGGATGCCTTAGTATAGTCAATGCAACGATTAATAGTCATCAACATGAATGAGTTGGTGTTGCGAATACTGTTCACACAATTGAGCACAGAATGGATATCATCAATTAACTGCGCTGGAGTGATGCGGTTCTCTTTGACTCTGCGCTGACACTCCAATGCAATGTCAGCAATAATTTCGATGCCACTCAAGAAAGAAGTTAAAGGCTGGTATGGAAGAAAACAGATTAATCCAGTAAGAGGAAGGGAACAGGCAAGAGTACTTACTGTTTTGAGGTCGTGAGCAACGTTTGCTATCATATGACGCATTTCTGTGGCATGAATCTGATCTGCGTTGTCATCTTTTTCCTTGACAATTTTCTGGAGAACCATGTTGATCAAATTTTTGCATTTGTTGTAACGATAACTCTCAAAGATTATGACTAGACTAGGCACAATATAAATCGATGTGAATGTATAGTACAGCTCCGCATGAGCCAAGTAAACTGCTACAAACATAGCAATTATGGTAGCAAGCCAAAGACACAAAATAATTCGAACATTTATTTCTCTGAATATCCCAGAGAAGACGAAAGGAAACAAAAACAACGCCATGCATGTTTCAACAGGTAGTTTCGATTTAACCATTTGGTATAAACCCTTATGACCTCCGTCCCATGTTGCCAGCAAAATGAGGCGGAAGATGAAGAAGACTGTAGATCCGACAGCTGTGTAGATTCTCATCATAGGCACCAACCGTCGCCAGAGCTGCTGCTGGGAAGTGTTAGTCAGACGATCACCTAAACTCTGGTAGAAAAAAGATATCCACATTGATAAAAAGACAGTGAATAATCCCACCGCTGGGACGATGATCAACGGATGTCGCTCGAACATGAGCAGGTCATAGTAAGTTGGCACTTGGATGACTGTGAAGCAGATATAAGCGACTAGTAACGCACAAAGAGACTCGTCGTCTTCATTAAATTGCCAAAAGTCTTGGCGCAAGGATATATCAAGTTTTCTTTCTCGTAAAGCCGCGAAACGCCTTCCCCATAAGAAGTCACTGATGGAAAATTGATTATCCTGCTTTCGACTAGATAGAAACTGGAAATCCTGATGACTTCCAAAAGGGAGATAGAGACCATCTTTGCTACCACTACTATTCATACCAGCAAGTCGATGAAATCGCGGCGATTTCTTTCTGCCCCAGTCCGTCCGCAGGTCTGGGAGGTCGAATGAGAGCGAGGAGGGTTTGGTTCGTTCGGCTTGAGAAACATTCCACGCTTCTTCTCTCTCTGCTCTCTGCTCTCTGCTCTCCCACCTCAGAACTTCGTACTTGAAAATCGAAATATTGGAGTTTTGATGTTTTGGGCTGACGACAGAACAGCAAACCCCAAATGATGAAAATGACCCCGTCGCCGGGACAAGCGGGAGTTCTTGAGTTTCGTTCGGAGCTCTCAAAGAATTATTCCATGAAAGCTGTAATCTTCCTCACTAACCTCAACAGTGAGGCAGTGTCAGCAACATGCTATTGCATAGCGTTGTGGGGCTCTTTGAGCGGTCCTCGTCACCTCATGGAAGAAAGATGACAAGGAACGCACTGGATTATCACGATTCAGGCACAATCATGCTCAATAGGAAGGCTCTTAGGACAGATGATAAAATCCACATGAACAACGCATTCTAGCATTGAGGAGGAGAAGAGGAGCGACCGCCACGTGGTCCGTCTTGGGACGCGTTGTAAAAGGTCAGAGTATGGGAGGAGAGGAGAGTTTTCTTATTTTCACCGATGGAGTGAGTATTGTCTACTTGCTTGTGCAGTTCGCTCGTATCCATTGACCCAAAGGCTTCCTTCCGCATCAGAGTGCTATAGGGAGGGTCGTTTTGACGCCTTAGTCAGTAAGAAGGGAGAAAGAGCAAACTCACTGATGATCTGTCAAAAGAGTATAAGCGAAGAGACGATGAGTATGCAAATGGATTGACATCGTAGATTATTCCAGATTGAATGGGTGAATGCCAGTTTCCCTCTTTCTCTTTGGTCCATTCAAAGTTACCTCAAGCTCGGAAATTCAAGGAGTTTATCTTGGATCAAGCGGACGGAAATCACGGAAAATGACGACTAGAACTTTACTATCGAGATCAACTACCATACCGTTCATGTTGACGAGACTTGGTTTAATTTGAGCGGATAGTAATTACATGATCACGGTAGTAATGTTCTGGTAAGTGTTCCAACTTTTGTTATTAAGCCACTTAAAAACTGTTCTTTGGAGGAGAGTAACTTGTAAATTATCATGAATCGTCATCTTTATAAAAAGCATGCACCGCCAATTAATGATAAAACAGCAAACAAAGAAAAGGTTATATCCGACAGCGCCCACCCGGATTTGAACCAGGGACCTAGTGAGCTGCAATCACTTGCTCTACCACTGAGCTATAAGCGCGCGCGTTTGGATGATGCTTCTCATGATGGACAGACGGTATATAATTGTTGAATTGTTTCGATTCCCACTTCTTTGATTGGGACGATCATTACTTGTTGTCAAACTTTTATAACTCGAAACCTGAGCTTCCTCGATCTTTTGGTGAGCTGCTATGTTCTTACGTAGCACACCACTGGGTTCCAATAGTTTAAATTCGGGTGGAATGGTCAACAAATCGTCCTTTTCAATAGTGGGTGGCGATGGTGTGGCGGACAAGGAGAAGGAAGTGAACAGTGGCTTGATAGCTAACTTGAAGCACTGCGTGGGCTTCTTGAAAAGTCGCCCTGGGAGCAGCCATCGCCTCTGGCAGCTGCTTCTCGCTCTGTCTGTCTTCGGCTGTGTGGCCTATCTGCTCCTGGTGAGCACAGTCATCGCCTCGGATGCAGACAGCCGCCTGACTTATCATAGTCGGAGTGATTCCGATAAAGCACAAGTCACTGTTGTCATGAACACCTTTAAACGACATGATATGATGATTGGTTCGTGATTCCTTCCCCCTCACCCTTGAGCTGGGATTGTTTGACTTGTTTTTCTTGAATAGATGCGATAGACTACTACGCTAAATGTCAGGTTGTCAAGTATATCTATATTATCTGGAGTGAGAAAGAAGCTGTCCCGAGTGAAGTGCTGGCCAAGTACAAGGACTATCTCAGTCCGCAGGTTAGTGTGTTAGTTTTAGTATAGAGTGTGTGTTATATTGGTGTGTTAGTTAGTGTTTGTGTGTTAGCGGACTCATTCCCACCCTTGAAGATCTTTCCCAAAATGCTTTCCATGTTTCTTACCAACTATTTCGTTTTCTATTTTCAGGTGATTTTTAATGTTCAAACGGAAGATAGTTTAAACAATCGATTCAAACCCCTTCCCGCTCCTCATAGCGATGCTATCTTCTCAGTCGATGATGATATGCGAGTGCCTTGCTCTGAGCTTCAAGTAGCCTATGAAGTATGGAAACAGAGTCCCTACACCTTGGTTGGTTTTGTGCCGCGTATTCACCTGCGCAATCGACAGAGTCGTCTACTCGAATATCGATGCTGGTGGACGACCTGGTGGCATGGCGCTTACAGCATGATCCTGACCAAGGCTGCACTGTTACATCACAAGTATTTCCATGACTATTTCAATATTCTTCCTTCGACTGTACATAAATATATCGACGAAAGGAGAAACTGTGAGGACATTGCCATGCAGTTTTTGGTTTCCAACATAACGGGGCTATCTCCTATTTATGTGAAAGGACACATGCAGGATAAAGGAGCGTTGAATGGCATTAGCACTTCACATAATGTTGTGAAAGCTGGTCATATGCAGCAACGAGACCAATGTCTGAACGATCTCATCACTTTCTTTGGAAGAAACCCTTTAAAAATGTCCCATTTTTTTGTTGATGCGGCAAGCGATGGGTGGACCAATCAGCCTTCCACATGGTTTGAATACATCAGTTCTGATTTGTGGAAATGGTCGTAGACTGACTCGTAGCGGAAGCTGGCATTACGCTAACAATCGGTAGTTTAAATGGTGGTAGATTGAAGAAGTTTTAACTGGTAAAACATGTCACCTTCTTTTACTCAATGTCTAATCCCAACACAGCTCTACGAGTAAATGTCGGATAGCCTACTACCTATCTACCTTGACCCACTGCTTGGGACCAGACCAGCCAAAACGGCAAGCACGAAGGAGGCTATTTATTTCTTAGGGGTATACTTGTTATCATAGGTTATCTTGCGGGTCTTCAAGATGGACCATCTGAATCTCTTGTAGAATCCAGTCAAAGCAAGCACAGCAGCGAGAGCCAACATGAACTGAACACCACTCTTCTTTCTCTCATCATGCTCAGGCTCAGCAACCCAGGCAAGGAAAGTAGCCACGTCCTTAGCCATCTGCAACTCAGTAGCAGGGGTGCCATCCTCATAGTCGACCTGTCCATCAGACAATTGCTTGGCCATGGCAATAGCTCCGCCGGGGAAGTAAGGGTTGTAGTGCAGACCAGGAAGCATGGTCTTGCCAGCAGGAGGCTCAGTATAACCAAGCATGAGGGCAACGATGTAATCAATACCATCATGGCGGGCCTTGACCATCAAGCTCAAGTCAGGAGGGTAGGCACCGCTGTTGGCGTTACGAGCCTCTTCTTCATTTCTGTAAGGGCCAGGGAGCTTATCAGAGAGCTTACCGGGGCGCTCGTACATATCGCCAGTATCATTAGGGCCATCCACAATGTCGTAACTCTCAGCGATCTTTTTCAATTCTTCCTCAGTGTGAGTGATACCGACGAGAGAACGGAAAGCCACCTTCTTCAAGCTGTGGCAAGTGGCACAAACCTGACGGTAAACCTGAAAGCCACGACGAACACTAGCATAATCGTACGAAGCAAGAGGACCATGATGGGACCATCCATAATCGGGAGCAGGGACGTGATCTTCACCCGAGCAGGCAGCCTTCTGAAGAAAAATTCCGCCGGCAGCCACTGGAACGACTGCACGTGAGATAGCTAATCTTGCAAACATCTTTATTTAATATAACCTAGAAAACTAGAAAAAAATCTTTGCCCGGCGAGTGAAGGGAGGTGCTCTTCCTTTGCTTCGTGTCGCTCTATTTCGTGCAGTTGCTCAAAGCTGCGCTGCCGCCTCACCCACCCACACAGCGACACAGACAGAGAGCACAGAGAGCAAGGCGTGGCTGCGTGGGAGCTCCACCACCGCCCCCGCCACTCCACTCCGCCGCTTTGCAGTTGTGTTTGCAGTGGAAATCCGTATTTTGGGAAGTTTGCAAAACATCAACTTTTTGTCGCACAGGGGCACTCGCTATGGCATCGCAGACAGACAGGTGCTTTTGCGTTGACATCCATTGCGAGTTGTGATGGATACTTGAGAATAATGATATCTACTGTAGTTCTTCTAGGTGTTTTTATTGCTAGCTTAGTAGGTCTTGGCCATGCGTGGAGGTATTCTAGTTGTAAAGCAAGACAATCTATTGTTTTGCAAGCACTTGAGGTGGATGGATTGGTGAAGGAGAAGAACTTCCTGGATGAGCAAGTTGCTTGCTCGAGTGAAGGAGGCACTTGGCAAGTATCCACTACTAGACCCTCTAGTAAAGGTAAAAATGAAGTGGAAGTGATTGAGAAAGAGTCCAACTTTGTTGATGAGCAGGCATTGTGCCAGAGCGAAGGCGGGGAATGGACTCTTCTAGACTCTCAGCCCTCCATACCCTTTCCATCCAAACCAGAGCGAGATCAAGAGAGCCTTCTGTCTGCTGTAGTTAGGAGATCTAGTCGTACCTTGGCATTGGCCAGGCAATGGGCTGGACAGCGTGCTCAAGTTGACAGTTTGGTGCGCATTTGCGACGCCATTGAAGACAATCAGCGCCTGCACAGAGAAGACTCTTATGAAGTCTTTAACACCTTCTTATTAAAGCTTCGCAGACAAGAGATGCTAGCTGAACTGCTCAAGAAGAATCGTTCAGACTACCTCGTCGTGGCGAACTTCTTGGGCAGTCGAATCCCTCGCAATGAATTGCCAAACGTTCAGAATGTTCTTTATCCTGACACTAAAGTAGCTTCCTCGAGGCAATTAGAAGGATTAGGAGAAACAGAACTGATTGATGACTGCCCTTTGCCTGCCAAACAGTTCAGAGAATCCCCATTGGATCGCTTCTTATTGCGACTCTTTCGCAGCTTTGTGCAGGAGGAAATAAGTTACGTCTCTCCAAAAGAAGGCATTCTTGGTCTCTTAGAGGAAGGAAGATATTACAAGTTGAGTGCTGAGGGTCGCGTGGAAGAGCATCAGCAAGCTATGGTGCGTCGGGTATTGGCTCGACTTCTCACCCCTTTCCTGCCTCCTTTTTATCGTTTATTCATGGCGGGGATTATGCCAAGCGAAGAGCGAGGTGATCCACGTTGGTTAGTCAGCGGAAGTCAACGTCTAGTCGGACTGTTGCCCGTAGAGGATTGGAAAGAGAAGGTTCGACCTGGTCAGCAGGTGGGTCCATGGTTCTATGCACCCTTTCTAACCTCTGCCATCACTCCCCTCTTCATGAACTTCTTGCTGGGTCCGGCACATGTCAATCGACGTAAAGATGGTCGACTGGGAGGCATGCTCGTGGAGAAGTGCAAGTTTCTGCAAGAGTCCAATTGCAAAGGTCTCTGCCTGCATCAATGCAAACTTCCTGCCCAGCAGTTCTTTCAGAATACTCTTGGCGTTGCCTTGACTGTGACTCCTAACTTCGATACACAGGAATGTCAATGGAGTTGGGGAGAAGAACCACTTCCTTATCGTCAAGATCCTGACTTCCCCAAGGGATGTATTCGTGGGTGTGAGACCCGCAAAGTCGTTATTGAGGACTATTGATGTGTTCTCTGTTGATTAGCGCATGAGACTACTGTAAAGTGAAGTAATTAGTTGTTCATGTAGATAGTGCCTGTTTCGTTGTCAAGGATGATAACACTGTGAAACAGTATAGGGAAAGACGAGTTATAACTCGTAAAATATGATTTTACCGCTCTCATGAGGCAAAAGAGGGAAATACCGCTTTTTACCATGTTTTACCTTTTTTCATCAGTTTTGCTTTTTACCATGTCAGATGTTTCATATCAAGATATGAAGTCGATTAACCAGCTCAGCTGCTGTTATCTGCTGATTTTCCTGCTCTTATTGTCAACCTATGACACAGTTGCTTGGAGGAATCATCCCTGTGGCTATGGTTCTTTCCTTTGCAAAGAAGGAAGCAACGCCATCATCTCCAAGAGGATGCAGACCATGACTATGTCAGCAATGGATGACGCCTCCTCTGCTCTGTCCGCACTCGAAGAGAAGGTCTTCCATCGACTGAACGAAGCGTTCAAGCTCAAGTCCACTGACTTCTCTCACTATCAAGGAGTGAGCACCTGGCAGGCCACCAGCGCAGATGATGGCCTGGCCTGCACAGGCAAGACAGACTGGCTGGAAGAGAAGCTGGGCTCCAAGCTCACAGGCATAGCTCGCTATTCGATCACCAAGAAAGACCACGTAGTCTATCATTTCGATGGATGGCTTGGGCCCAGTCGCATCGTTCCTCATCTCCTTCTCTCCTTTGGATATGACGGACAGAGAGGCTATTTCGTGGAGACTGATCATCTACCTCGTGGTCCAACTCCATTGGGTAGTGATCCTTCCTATCTTGAAGCATTTTACTCTCCTTCTATCCAAGCAGAACTCTATGATAACCAGTTGGTTCTAGGCAAGATGGCCAACCCATCGCAATCCTTCGCCTTGCGACTATTGCGTTCACCACTTTATCTGCACATCGAAGAACTCTCTTTTGAGAACCTCGAGCGACTAGTAGAAAGAAGAATTGCTCTTTGGATCGATTGGGCGATGCAGGGCCAACCATTGGATAGTCGACTGCGTGGAGGGTATAACGCCAGGTTAGTCCTCCCCATTTCCTGCACTTGTTCGATACAAGACTCATCACGATCATCATACTTCCGTTGCTTAATAGAGACGATAAGATCAGGCAATACTTCTTTGCGAGTCGTCTCCATCTGTATGGTGAATCTTACCGCCTAGAGGATGAGATTGTGCGACGACTCGCAGCAGCCAGCACGGGACCAATCTCTGAAGCTTATGTTGGTGGATTCTCTTGAGTCAATAGGCTTTCATGTGCTCGCTAACTGACTAAAGTATTCATATCGAATATGATATGATATAATCATTGCCACTACCACTCTCTTCTCCATCTAAGATGTACAGTAGTAATACTGTAGCAATCAAAAAAGAACTGGGGAGAGGAAGAAGTTACGCGATCTTCAATTAATAAAACAAGACGCTATTAGATGATGCTAATAGACGAGGATATAATATATAAGAATGAACGGTTGCAAAGCATATGACGCTATTATACTCTTACGTAAAATGGTAATTTAAAGGATAGAGTACAGCGTAGTATAGTATAGTATATATAGAGTACTCAACACAATGATGTGGTTCAACAACGATGAGAAATTACACGCTCTTCCTCATGATTCAAAGACAAGACAAAATGACGAACAGGATGGACGACATATATAGGATTAGTACATGATAATTATGTCATCCAATAATTGGAGAGAGTGGACAAGTGCATCCAGGCTGTGGCACAATTCATCAGAAACCTCGAGAGAACGCGAGATCTCTTTAATATCCTCACCACATGCTTTCAAACGATCAATGCTCAGGCATAAGTCAGTCCTGTTATGCTGCAGCTCGCGCATGGAAGTTAGACGCAACAGGGAAGTGAGTGAGGCTTTCATTTCAGCGACACGGTTGATCAAGTCATCGTCAACCTCCTCATTGCGACACAATCTATCGATTGCATTCAACCATGAGATCATCATTCTTACCTGAATGTGCTCTCTGTCATTGCATAGAGGAGACTGGCTTATATTGTTCGGGGTAGAGTATACAGCAGGGAGTAGATAGGAATCACAAGAAACAGCGGCGAGAGAGGTTACATTGTCTGCAGGAGAGAGAGCCCTGACATAATCTTCATAGGAGGGAACATACGTTGATAACGATGTGGACTGCACAAGCATGCTTTCAAGGGGCTCTTCAAGTGAAGCACTTTGCAAGTTTACTGCTTCACCAGCGAAATGGCAAGAAGAGATCGCCTTGTTATTCTGGCGTAAAGTGGAGAGACAAGAGCTCCTGTTCGCACCACTTGCTTTGGCTTCAAACTCTTGAATATGGCGAAGAACAGGACGCGTAGCTCTCTTCTTGTGATGGTAGAGAGGGACTTTGGCAGAGTGGGAGCTTCCTCGTTGCTGGCTTTGACTTGGCATGATGGCAGAGTTCTCTGTAGGTGAGTAGGAGGCACTTCTTGTTCTAGCTGACAGCAAGAACGAGTGCGATGGAGAGAAGGATACAGAGAGTGAAGAATAGGTAGAGGGTGGAAAAGAAGAGGAATAAGTGACAGCAGGAGGGATTCTAATACTGGCAGTGCTTGGCGGACAAGGAGAATGACGAGGAGGAGTGAAAGGACTTGCGGTGACCGCCTGAGAGGTGTAGAGAATGGAAGACTCGTGAAGCATAAATAGTAATTGAATGACCATTTCAATGTCCTTCTTCATCTCAACTCTGTCAAATGGTAAAGAGATTCGTTGTAATTTGCGAATGACGGATTGAATGACAGAGTCATCTTCTCTTCCCCTCGTCAGGGTTCGAAGCTGTTCTCTCGCTTCTCGTATCATCCTGACAGCTTGTGTTAGGTCTTGTGATGGTGCTTGTGTCTCATTGTTGAGCTCGGGGGAGTCTGCATTGGCTTTGGTCAGTGTTTGGTCGATGACACCGAGGAAGGCGATGGCCAAGTGATAATTCTTGACAATTGACAGCAAAATTCGCTGTCGTTGCTGGTGATCAGGAGAGCGCAGTTCCTCTCCTACTGGTGGTAGAGTGTCTTCGTCTTCGTTATCTTCTTGTTGCGAATCTTCTCCCATCGCTACAGGATCAAGACAATAGTCTCGAATGGCTTGCCACAGTGTCGTCACTGTGGATAATTTTAAAGCACTGAGGATTTCCTCCATAGATCGTGGAAAAGAAATTGACTGACGTCAAAAAATGTTTTGTTCCTATAATAATGAAGGAAAGAGAATTAAATTGTGGAAGTTCAATTTCCGTCTCTCCCTCTCTCTCTCCTCTCTCCCACTTCTCCTCCGGCCTGGGCCTTTCTTCCTCTTCCAGAGTCTCCCAATTTTGTTATTTCGTCATCATTCTCTGACGTTGACTGTCAACTTCAATTGAGGTTTCTGCACTTGCATCCATAATTTTTGGCGGCAAAACAACCACATTCAGGGTTATAAGTGCACTTTTTCGACTTTTCTGTGCAGTTTGCCTCTGGGAAAACCGGATCACCGCGCGTAATGAGCGTTGGGAATGAATCTTGACGGGTTACATTCTACAGAACCGTTGTTGGAAGTGTTAACAAGAGAAAGAGAAGAGCAAAAGAAGAAGAGGTTGATTTTAGCAAAAACAAGAATTCCCATCACCCTAGGAAGAAGAAGAAGAAGAAAAACACGAGGTACCGTATGAACCATGACAATTACAAACTAACACCAATGAGAGAGAGAGAGAGGGGGAGAGGGAGCAGCACAGCAAGCGACAAAGAACATCAATATCTAGTAAAGAAGTGGTTGTAGAGCTAATAGGAGTGCAAGTCTGTTGGGTAGAGCAATACCTCACAAGTGCTAGTCTACAATTATGTGAAGTCTCCCAATCTATGCATGTAGACGATGGTTTGACCTCTTACTCAATCTGAACCTCTTTTCCAATGGCTGAATAAAGAACCACAGCATCAAAGTCATTGTCCAATCCTGCTTCCACAGGCTCAACCCCACTCTTCTCAAGATGATTGCGTTCCTTCTCTATCAATGCCGACAAAACTGCATGCCAAGCATCACGGTCTTGTACACTTTCAAACATTAAATCAATCGATCGATCTGCACACAGAATAGACAGATAAAGGTCTGCCTTGGAAGAGGAAGCCGACCATTTCAATAAATCTGTTTGAATGCCTGGCAAAAGTGCTGAAATTTCGGCAATAGCCACTCCTTGATTACCAAACTTTCCTTTCCATGTCAAGTAGATATTACCTTCCACAAAACTAAAGCGAAAGAGTTTCTTGGCAGGTCGACCTTGTCGTGGATATTTCGTAATTAAGATACCCTCGGTGGCTAATCGATTGAACAAAGCGAACAACTCCGTAGATAGCAGCTTTTGCACTACAAACATCTGTCCCGCTACATCACCATAGGTGGTGTCAGGTGAACACAGGATATGAGCTAATGCAGCCTCTTCTAAAGTCGTCAAAGCATTATCAACGAGATCATACGAAGCACGATACGTTGGCAAGACCGCATCTTTATACCAGAAATACCCTCGAAGACGATAGACTTCTTGATAGAAAAGAGCATGATACCACGCTTGCAGGTCAATTTCTAGATTAGCTGAAGCATGAAGATGCCAGCGATTGCGATCTTCTTCCATCTTCTTCTCATTGCTATCCTTTACCACACGTACCCATTGGCGTAAGGCATTATTGAGTCGACGATAATTGAATCCAAGCACGTTCTTTTCTAGAAGAATATAACCTTCCTTATAGCGTAGGTAGGTAGTAAGTTGTTGTAGTTGCTCTTCTTTGCAGGCCACTTTGCAAAGAGAGGATTTCAATGCCATAGTTTGTGGATAGGTGGTGGCAATGTGATTGGATGCCTTCGTCAGCTGATAGTCACGCTCTAAGTTACGAATATAGATCGCCTTTTTGTGCATTTCTACTAGGATAGTGTGCACCTCGGAGGCATAGACTGTGAGTAAGTCAACAATGAGGTTGAAGTCTGTGAAATTGATTTGAAGACGTTGGTAGCGGTCATCTCCTTCAATCCGTACAGGAGCCACGAGAGAGGTGACGAAAGAGAGTTCACAGTGAAAGCGTTGAGACCAGATTAATTTTGGCTCCATGTTCGCTTCTTTGCGCTCCACTTGTAAGAGAGAGCGACGACACGTGCCATACTTGGAAGTGAGATAGACTGGCACACCATCACCAAGAAGTAAGCTGGCAGTTGAAGACATGATGATGCAAGGACAAGGACACAAGAGAGAAGGAGAAGGAGGACCAGAAGGATGAGATTAGGCGAGATAAGATGGTGAGATCTACTGCGCTGGCTTTGATCTCATCGAGCAACGAAGAAGGCGTTGCCTCTGCTGTTGTTGGCGCACAGCCAAGAGGAAGAAACGCGTTTTTATCCCAACTAACACCGTCGAACGCCATTCCTTTATTCTCCATAAGAGGAATTACATAATTGACCATTCGTTGATTTGGTGATAGTCCAGTGAGAACTTGTTACAGTAATACCATGACTACCGCTTATGAAGTGTAAGATGCTATTCATTCTTGATTTCTTTTCTTGATGGATTCAATTTCCTTAACTGAAATCACTTCTCTCCTTTCCTCCATGTGGAATAGGTTCTTCCATCCGCAGAATCGAGCAGTCACGCACAAGCTCATGCTCTACACGGCTGTGATGTTCTCCTTCCCGATCTGTACCTTCTACTTCTCTTTCTATGTTCTATTCAAAGGAGACCATAGCATGCTGGGCTGGAGCGGTATCTTAGCAGTGGTCGCTGCCAATATCGTCATCGCGGCCTATGTGGTCATGGCTTGGCGAGAAGATCAAGAAGAATCACAAAAGGAAGCACAACAACGACTTGTGGAAAGTGACTCTCAACCTCTTGCTGAGAAGAAGAAAGATCTTTAGTGGTTCTCTTAGAGCTCATTTGTAAGGATTTGTAAATAGCCCGCAGCTAAAGGAGAGAACTGTTCTGCTGCCCTCTAACTCTTCGCACAGCACTACAACAATCATTCCCTTTCACTTCCTCACTTTTCTGATTTTGGGTTTCCACCGTTTCTTATGAGATGTTCAGAACGTAAGGAGGTTCTCTCACCAGGTCAAACCAAAACACAGATCATGTACCATATAACCAATATGACATCTATTATTACCATTATGAAATTGAAGGAGGGAGACTTTGAAGAAATTGTCGTAGCATTTTCTCTTCTAGACTCTCGAGGCTTATCAACGAGGCTCGTTCCTCATCCTCCACCACCTGAACGAACAGCTTCTTCAGAGAGCCCAGCAAAGCATTTTCATCCTTTCCAAGACCATGACAATGATAACCGTGCTTCCAGTTTGGCAGTGGTGTTTCGGTGGATTTCTTGAGGTGTGCCCGCAGCTTGACCATATCGATGTTTGTCTCGGGGGCGAGTGGCAGAGAGGCAATGGATTGAGGTGAGTAGACCATCAACCAAGCAACTATTTCGTCACGAAGCCAGAGCTGCACCGTGCCCAGAGTGAAGAGAAGTCTCAATATGGAGAGAAACAGTCGGAAATCTATTCGTTTCAAGGCCTCCACTTTCTCCATGAGCAAGTCTTCTAAGAGAGAAGTTTGTATCCCCAAAGAAGGCAAATCAAAGGCCTGGATGATCTCCATCATAGCAGGACCATCTAAATATTCACGCAGTGAGATGGTCTGTTGTTGACCACCACCTTCACTCTTCGTAGAATCCTGTTGTCCTTGTGCTTGTGCTTGTTGACCATTATTACTCAACAATATACTCTTTCCTGTAAGATAAGCACAAAATAGAGTACAAGCATGATTTTGGAATTCCTCAGGTTGGAAGAGTAAGAAAGGCAGGAAGTGTAGGGCATGGGCTTCCTCTGGTCGGCTGCTATAGTTCTTGCTGTCTTGAAGGAATCGATTGGCAAAGCGCAAGAGATTGCGTGGACGACAGAGCAAGGCTGCATCATAGAGCTTGGTGAAGACTGCCTGCATGGCCTTCTTGGTATCTTTCCTTTCAGTTTTAGTTTTGACTTCCCTTTCAAAAGAAAACTGAAAAGTAGTCTGGTCTAGTCTAGACTAGATCCTATCTCAAAGGGCCAGATCTGGGTGTCTGGGGTTAACTTCACATGGTCGTGTTGGTTGCTTTGCTCGTCGTGATGATGAAGAGGGAAGAGAAACAAAAAGGGAATTATTATAATTCATCTTTTGGTTGTGAACTTTTCTGATTATTACTAGTAAAAATAAGATATGATTGCCAATACTACTACTCGAGCTCTACGACCTGTGATGACAAGAACAGTGGTGAATCAGAGAAGACATGCAGGTGGGACATGTTCCTCAGATATGACACACACTAAGAGTGTAGTAATGATGAAGATGATGATGATGGATGTTATAGGTCACTTCCTCAAGAAGAACCTCTATGTGGAGGAGAATGCTGGTATTCGTGAGAACTCCTACAAGACTTGGTAAGAAGCTGCTCGCTCACTCCTCCCACCCACCCACCCGCACACAATACAATGACTACACACTGTACACTATGTGTTGCCGTACTATACCATATGACACTATTGATCTCTTCTCGAGGACACTGACTGTACACTACATGATGCAATACCATACCATACCATATGATACTGTTAACCCTTTCTCGACTGGTTACACTACATGATGCAATACCATGCCATACCATATGATACTGTTAACCCTTTCTCGACTGGTTACACTACATGATGCAATACCATGCCATACCATATGATACTGTTAACCCTTTCTCGACTGGTTACACTACATGATGCAATACCATGCCATACCATATGATACTGTTAACCCTTTCTCGACTGGTTACACTACATGATGCAATACCATGCCATACCATATGATACTGTTAACCCTTTCTCGACTGGTTACACTACATGATGCAATACCATACCATACCATATGATACTGTTAACCCTTTCTCGACTGGTTACACTACATGATGCAATACCATACCATACCATATGATACTGTTAACCCTTTCTCGACTGGTTACACTACATGATGCAATACCATACCATACCATATGATACTGTTAACCCTTTCTCGACTGGTTACACTACATGATGCAATACCATACCATACCATATGATACTGTTAACCCTTTCTCGACTGGTTACACTACATGATGCAATACCATGCCATACCATATGATACTGTTAACCCTTTCTCGAGGACACTGACTGGTTACACTACATGATGCCATACCATACCATACCATATGATACTGTTAACCCTTTCTCGAGGACACTGACTGTACACTACGTGATGCCATGCCATACCATATGACATTGTCAACCCTTTGACCATCATCTCGTTAGACTCCTCCAGACTGTATCTAATCGACCGTTTGTCTCTTTGTAGGACTTTCACCCCTTCAAACGTACTCACCATGACGGCTTTGTTGGTCGTTCCCGGCTTCTTGTTTTACTATGGTGTTATTGGTGAAATGGTCAGTCTCCTCTCTCTTGCTACCCCTTACCTTGCTGACCTTCTGCTGCTGCTGTGGCTACAGAGAGCCCGCGATGCTAACACTGGCAAGACTCAAGACTATGGCTTCCTTCCTAAGCTGTAATTCTAAACACTTCCTTGTGTACATCACTCATTCTTACTTCTCAATACCCCGCAATGTCACCCTCGACCCGTCTCATCACGCAGTCTGTTACACCCGTCCTATACACGCACCTCGAAAGTCCACTTAATTCTGCTAAAGTAAAGTACTAAAGTCCACTTTTCCTCTGCGGCCGCTGCACGGCATCCCTCCCCAGAAAATCCTTCCCCCTACCCCTCGACTAAATCCTTATCCTGACGGTCAGCGGTAGAGGATTTTTGCGACAAGGAGCACTCTAGCTACTTTTAATGATGCCGAAAGAAGTTGATGCGAAAGTACAAAAGTGGTTGTGTCTTTTGTACTTTTGGCGGCACTTTTTCTGCGTGTAGGACAGCTGTTAGTGTTTTCACTCACACACAGTCTCTTTCTGTGGCCTTCAAGAGATTGTAAACATGACTCCCGCAGTGTCTATATAGGCTTCATGGGCTGAGCGAGGATGTCCATGTGACAGTGAAGATAGTAGTCTATGGTATATTGTGCTAGTACATAGCTAAGCGATGGGATTCTCACAAGACGATAAGACAGCGCTAATTAAATTAGTTCCTCAACAAGAGATCCCGATGGTCGTTCTGATCGATTGTATTAAAGGACGATCGTCCCAACAGCTGCTATACAACACCATCATCATCATCACGAACAAACCACACAGATGGTGATAGTCTAGCAGTTCGAAGGGGAAGGAAGGGAGACAGCTAGCTAGTCTCTATGTAAGGAGGAGAGGAAGGGTAACAACAGATTCTCCCCTCCTCTCCTCTCTTCTCCTTTGGCTAACTTCTCCCAGTAGTAGTTGTAGTTGTTGTAGTAGTTGTAGTCAATCGATTAGCAGCATTGCTTGCACTGATCGATTGAGAAGGAAAGTCATCATCATCTGTATAAAAAGAGAGGAGAGAAGAGAGAGACCAAGGACAAGGACAAAGGAATATAATATAATATCATATAGTATAATATATACAAAGACAAGAAAGAAAGAAAGAAAGAGAGTGTGTGCGTGTGGAGAAGAGAGTAACACAACACAACCCAAGCCATCAGAGAGTGGTAGGTAGAGGTCTCATGCATGTGATATGATGCCACCAGCAATTAGTCTAACTCATCTGACGACAGCAGACAGGAGGAAAACGAAAGAGAGAGAAAGAGAGAGAAGGAGAGAGAGAACTGGTCGATTCAACAACTATCATCACACCTCACAATAGATAATAATAGAATGTTAATGTTAATGAGAAGAAGAATGAGAAGAAGAATGAGAATGAGACAGACTCGACTTCATGAACTAGACGAGACGAGACTGTTACTCCTACTATTATAACTATTATAATTATGATTGATTGATTCTCTTGCTGTGTTATATATCTGCTAGACTAGACCAGACTATGATCACAACCAACTCTTGATGCTTGATGTTTGATAATGATCACATGTTTAGTATACTACAGTAGGCTATATCATCATGTTTAGGCATCAAAGAGGAAAGAACAGCGAAGAGCTAACTAACTATTCTCTCTTCTTCTTCTTCTTCTTCTTCTTCTTCATGGTAGATTGAGACTAGGTCAGGCCATCTAATCATTCGATAACACCACCACCAACACGATGATTTCTATCATCACCTGTCACCATCGTCACTATGCTACACTAGATGGACTACTTACTATGCTAGACTATTCTACTGACATTTACTATTGAAAACACTACTACTACTACTACCCACAATCAAACAAGAAACACTACTTGCATAGGGTTGACTAGATGGATCATCCCTATGTTATGGCAGTAGTGGTAGAGGTAGTGGTAGAGGTAATGGGGGCAGAGAATAGACTGAGAAGAAGAAGAAGAAGAATAGAATAGGCAAGACAAGGCGAGGAGAAGAGTATGAGAAGCAAGAACTATGTAGACTAGAAGGCTTCCATATCCATCCACTTCCTACTACAACAAATCAAAACATACATACACATAATACAGTAGCAGCTGTAGCTGTAGCAGTAGCAGCAGTACACCATCACTAACTAATCGATATGTAGTTTTCTTCTTCTCTAACAAAGAGAAGTGAGAGAACTAAATAAGGTCTACACTAAACAGTCATCATCATTAACAACAACACTACACTACACTATACTATACTATACTATTCTATTCTACGCTATACTACCCCAATTCTCTGTTTGGTACTGTAGTAGTTTCTCTCATGTACACAACATCTCTCTCTCCATCACATCACCTTGTCACACCATGACAACCAACCAACAACAACCAACAACCCCATGTGATTACTCACTAACATATATACTAGATCTAATATAATATAATACAGAACATGATCACATACAGCAGCAATATGTGTTGTTAGACTACACTACACTAGACTAGACGAGATGAGGTACTGTAGGTCTACAGTATCTAGACTACAACACAACAGGTAGACCAGACCAGACCACCTTCTGTTTCATCATCTTGTTTATATAATATAGACTATATATATACTATTATATATATATCATGATATTGTATTATTATTGTTATTATTATTATTGTGATAAGTATGCTATTGCTGTTATTGTAGCGTAAAGTGGTAATGGTAATGGTAGTATATGTAATGACCAGACTTATCATATCATTGACGATATACAATCAACCAACACACACACACACACATGGTACAAACACATACATACATAGTGCTGGTAGTGTGTGTGTGTTTGTACCCTTCATTAACCAAACCCTCCAACTCTCTTTCCTTCTGATTCCACCAGCAGGTAACCGGGGAGGAGGTGGAGGAGGAGGAGGTAGTAGTGGTAAGGGGTTAAGATGTAGGACGAGGTGACAACGTCACAATACCTTCATCAACATCTTCTAACGGTAACTCTTTGATTAACTCTTTCTGCCACGTTGTAAATGATCCTATCCTTCCATCACTAATCAAATGACTCTTAATAGATGCTAATTGATGATCAATATGTTGAAATACTCGCATTACATATTCACGTCCTGCATCATTAAATGATTGAATAGACATATGAGACATAAGAGAACCAAAAGATCGATTAGATTTACTTGATTTATTAGTAGGGTCCATTAGATCAAAGACATTACCACTACTACCTCCTCCTCCTCCTCGACCTGAACTATTAAGTCGCATACGTCCCACTACAGGAATAGCATTGTTTAGACTGTATGAGATGCTGTTATTGATTGGTACAACAGCATTACCTCTTATCCCACATGATGCAAACCCCCACCCTCCTCCTCCTCCTCCTCCTCGTTGTTGTTTATCTGCTATTCTATTACCACCTCGACTATCATGATTACCCCAGACAGCATAGAGAAGGTCAGTCCATAGATGTGGAAGACAGAAGACCATCCTTCGCATGCGACCTACTACCATGCGGTAGTGATGCTGTGATCGACTTACTCCTCCTCCACCACCAGTGGTACCCATAAAAGAAGCTTCGGAAGGTATATCTCTCCTATCAGAGTTACCTCCTCCTCCTCCACCACCACCACCTCCTCCTCCTCCACCTTCTGAATGGAAGACAGCTTTAGCATGATCAACTACCATCTGTATA
This sequence comes from Ochromonas danica, assembly GCA_015146655.1. Classification (NCBI taxonomy): domain Eukaryota; class Chrysophyceae; order Chromulinales; family Chromulinaceae; genus Ochromonas; species Ochromonas danica. The sequence continues at coordinate 54,023 of VKHL01000129.1, forward strand.
AGATTAACATCACTCACATTGTTAATATATTTCATACTAAATAAGATTAAATTTAATCCTTCTTGTAAATCTTGATCACCTAATGATTGTAAGTTAAACATTGCACCACGTAATGAATATTCAAATGCTTTGGCTGTATCACAATAAGCATAATGAGATGAAATACGTTCATACCAACTCCCATCACCATCTGTTGCCATTGTTTCATAATATTCAGCTACACTACGATGAATACCTTTACGATCACCTGGTGGTATTAGTTCATATAAGGTTTCCCATGCTAAAGGATGACAAAATGCATATTCTGCATCTCCACTACCTGTTGTTGAGATAGCACCAAGAGCATTGGTATTGACACCACCAACTACACCACCACTACTACCACTACTACCATTTCCACCACCACCTCCTCCTCCTCCTACTACAATACCATCACGTGCTGTTAACTGACCACCTCCACCTCCAATAGAACCACCAGCTGGAGTGATCCAATTCTCTTTCACTAGATTCTTCAAGGCAGCATGTAGTTGAGACTTCAAGGTAACAGGTAGAATACTATAAAGGACATATCTAGAGAATTCTAATCCAATCACACTAGCTTTCTTTAGAATACGTTGATCATCTAATGGTAACTTCTCAAAACGACTAATAATAAAATGTTCTAATTGAGACATTTTCGCATCATGGAAGAATGATTCATTATTACCACCAGGTGACATTAAACCTGTTGCTTTAGGTGAAGCAAATCCAAAATGAGTAGAAGTTGATGGTGAAGCTGTTGGAGAATCAGTAGTATTAGGTGCTGTTATACGAAATGTTTTACGATGTTCAACAGGTGAAGCACCTGAAGTAGAGGCTGGGACATGAATACTCTTCCCATCACCTACCATCCATGGCATATGACGAATTGATTTATGAGGTGTTGCACTATGACGTCGTATATTTCGAATCTTCTCTGGACTTTGTGCTATAGTAATATTCATAAACTCATCAATACCCGTTGACTTTAAGAACTCTAACATCTCATTAATCCAATAGATACTTCCTCCAGATAGTTGTTGTACCCATTGTGCTAAACCTAATGGCACAGTTTGTACATTCAAAGCAGCACGAATCATAGCATCAATCTCACTCACATTGAAATCATCTAATCGTATATACGTACAATGTTGATGTTGAGACATTACTGTACGAAATGTTTCTAAACTTTCCGTGGCAGCACGTCGTGTATTGATTGTACCAGCATGTTCCAACGCTAACATAGCATGTCGAGAGATACTACCACGTCGATCATGTATCTTAGCTAAATCAACTTGTAAGTCTTCTACAGATAAGGTAGTCATTACGATAAGACCTGGAACAGGTAAATCACGAAGATTCATTAAACATTTCATACTACTATCATCACAATAATGTATATTTTCAATTAATAAAACTGTTGGATCTTCCGCAAAGTAATACGCTAAGATATCTCTCATTGTATCAGAGATAATCTTTGGAGGTAATCTCTTTGTAGTATAGACAACACTACGATCATTCATTATAGCATTTGTATGACTTGTACGTGTTGATTCACCAGCAGCAGTCATGGGCAGATTAGTCATACCAAAGACATTCCCTAAGATTGTTCGTAATGCTGGCATGGCTACTTTGTCAATTATCTCATGATTATCACCATAAATTGCATTCAAAATGTGCATGACAACCATACGTTGTTTATGCATATCAGCAAGATGATTAGGTCCAATTAATTCGATAAGAATACGTGAGACAGCTCGATATTCTAACATAGTATCTCTTGGCTCCAAGTTATTCACACGTACTACACGTATTTCTCTTCGCTCTTGTGCTTTCCTCATAATCCATTTAATTGTTGTACCTTTACCTGATCCAACACGTCCTTCTAAGACTACCATATGTAACGCCGTGAGAGCAATGGAAGATTCTGCATTTGTACTACGACCACCAGCTAAACTTGCTGCTGCTGATCGTAATCCTCCTGCAGTTAACCATAACCTCTCTAACAAACGAATTAAGACAGTACGACAGACGGTCTTAATTTCATACTCTTCTATAGCAGGTTCAGGTAGTTCAGGTACCTCTGCATTGAGTTGATAAGCATAGGCTAAAACAGGTTCACTTTTACCTTTCACTTTCAATGGTTCTAGTATATCAAAAGAATTCCATAATGTAACAGCTAGACGGGAATAGGTTGCTTCATCAATAAAAATACCACCATGTGCTTTCGACATTAACCTTGCTGAGAGATTAACGACATCTCCCACTGCTGCATACTCTCTACGAATCTCTGAACCAACATTTCCACAATAGACATTGCCTGTTGTAATGCCAATAGAGCATTGCAAGTTAAGCTCATGAAACTTTGCACGAATCTTTGCTGCAGCAGATAAAGCACGGTGCGCATTATTAAGAAAAGCTGCCGTTGGTACCCCCCAACAAGCGATGAGAACACAACCTTTATCATCCACAAGAAACTGCCTCACGAAGCCTCCTAATTCATGTAAGATCGTCTGGCACTCTAGAAAAGGACGTTGTAATTGCACCAAATCAGCATAGTCAGTAGTATTATAACTATCCCATTTCATAAACATTGTTGTTACTTCTCTAATCTCAGCTAGATAACGTAAACCACCACTTTCAAAGGCTAAGGTAACAGGTAAAGGAACAAACATATTGACAGCTTTCATATACTCTGGACGACTACTTTGAATGACCCAATCAATGATCATATCTTCATCTTCATTTTCTAATTGAGCTGTTTCATTTGGTTTCAAGGTTAAGCGGTAATTCCCACTCGGTAGGACTTCACCACCGAAGTCATGCAAAATTTCGGATCCAACAACTTCCCCGAAATAACTTGTGACTGCTACTTGCTTACTTGGAGCATCTTCTAGACATTGTGATAACTCCATGAGACAATCACCTGAGATGAGACATTCCCATTTATCATTGCATCCACCTACTATACCAAAACACATTTCTCCACAACTTACGGCCACATGAACTGTCAAAGTCTCTGTACAAATATCACGTAATCTCATAGCACAATGCATGGCTAAGATACATACATTTTGACTTATAACACATTGATTTTTAGAGCTTGGTTGATGACTAATTCCTGGACCATGTCCTGATGAAATACTTTTACGAACATCTTTCTCTAAAAACACACAAATGATAGCATCTCCTGCAAACTTGATAATATCTCCACCATATTTATAGATAACCTCTACTAGACTTCCCATATATCCATTAGTTGCTTGTTGTAATCCATCAATACCTACTTTACCTAAGGCACAAAATGAACCAGATAAACGTGTAAATCCTGAGATATCCACTAGAAGGCAAACACCTCGAAAGAAGAAGGAAGCAGGAGAGAGTTTGATATTAATTGTTTCTCCTTGTATAGCAGCCGCAGCCGCAGCAGCTGCAGCTATTTCTGTCTGATTAGGCCGATCTCCACTAACGATGTAACTTCCTCGTAGATCGACACTATAGGAATGTTCCTTATTAGCAAGATAGCAGAGATAGCTTAACAACATCGCAGGTGCAAAGCTCTTTGGACTAAGATTAGGTCCTAATTGAGAGGTACGAGTTGTGAGTAGTAAAGACTTGCGTGATAACGCAACGCGTAGTCCTGAGATGTCAATACGATTTGAATCAAATTGACTAGTTTCACTATCCCATCCATAGTCTACCAAGATGTTAAGAAGAGTAGCATTCTCAACTCGAGAACAGACATCACCAATGAAGGTCTCTAATGGCTTGAGATCAATGGAAGTGTGATCATCAGGAATAGTTTGTAAATAATTGTGAATTTGTGCTGCTGCAACAGTTGGTCGTAATAACCTCATGATATCCCTCGAAATACAATTAGAAGAAGAACAAAGACAAGAGGAACAACGTAGGAGAAGGTATGGACAAGAGCAAGAAGGACACGATGACTGTCAACCTCAAAACAGAACAAATGATGATGAATTATCAATGATGACTTATTATTGACTTTCTTGAATGATTGAATAACAATAGTAATGCATAGGAATATGATATAGAAACTCTATCTTTCTCTTTCTCTCTCTCTCTCTCTATATTTTTTCCTATTATTTTATTTATTTTCTTTTCAATACGGACGACTTCTTTGACTTGATTTGATCGATTGGCAGCCTGTAGAGGTTGAATTTCGATTGCCGCCTATGGAGAGGAAACAGAAGAAGGAGGTGTTTTCCCCTACTGCGAATGAAGGGTTATAACTCGATAAAATGCACTTTGTCCACCTCAGTGGTGCCTTCTTTTCTGCTTTTGTTGTTGTTCTCTTTAGTAGAGGAGGTTGTTGTATTTGTATAGTATAGTATAGACTTGTTGTTGTTGATGAAATAAGGAGAATTCTAATAAACTAATGAAAACAAGGGATTAACCTATGATAACGTTGATATTCATCCAATGAAGTAACTTCTTTCAACCACCAAAAACACCCAACAGTTGAACGAGGTGTACTATTATTACGATGCGAAGGGAAATAATGATGAAACGGCTCATTCTGTCGGGGTGATGGACGACTAAAAGCAATTGATACGATAAGGAAGAAAAGAGAAGATTAAGGGGAAATGAGCGATAAGAATGCTGCTGCTCATAAGCAAAATATGAGTGGTCATATTACTATGAATGCTCAACAGGCCATGTTTTTCCAAGAGTTGAATACAAAAGCTCACAGGTACAATATCCCCCCCCCACCCCCCCACACACTTTACCACTGCCCACCTCCAGCACATACATGGCACATATATGGCACCCCCACCTCCAGCACATACGCTAGTCATGCTAGTGACACTACTACTACTACCATGACCTGCTACCGGTAGTCCACAATTACCATCTGCTTGCTACTGTACCACCTATTGTCTACTACCTAGCTCCTTCCTAACATAGCACTCTTCACTCTCTCTCACTCATTCTCTAATTCTGCACAGAATCGCTCGCATGCGTGCAACAGGTGTACTCTCAACTAAACCATCTCGCAATCCTCTTCAAGCTGAACGATCTCCTCGAGGAGAATTCAAAGGCTTTTCTTTTGATCCTCCACCTGCTGAAGCACCTGTAGAAAGATGGAAGGTAAGCCACCCCCTCCCCCTCCTCCTCCTCCTCCTCTAGTATAGACTCACTGACATGCTTCTTCTTCTTGTTCTTCCATATATAGTATCCAGAGAATGATTGGGGATTAATGGCCAAGTTTTCTTCTCAGAAGGCAATCTTTGATGCGATCTATGAACGAGAACGAAAGAAGAAAGAAGTTGACGAACATATTCGAAAGATAAAAGATGAAAACATGGAGAAGATTAATCATGAGCTACAAAAGCAACAGGACATGTTCAAAGCACAGAAAGAGTCTCAACTTGCCTATGAGAAGCAAATGAAACAATATGAAGACTCTTTACAACATCCACAGAGATTTCTTCGTGGTAGTAGTAGTCGTAGTAGTCCATCAGTAGGAGGAGGAGGAGGAGCAGGAGGAGGAGGAGGTGGTGGTGGTGCTACTACTATGACTATGATAAATGATTTCGAGATTGATGACGAATTAGATGGTGACGAGAGAAGGAAAAGAGAAGCAGCAGGTGTAGCAGCATCAGCATTACATAAAAAACATCATTTATCAGTTGATCATTTTGTTGATCCAAATCATGATAAAGTGAATCGATCCTCTTTACAAACTTTAAAACAATCAACTCAAAGGAATTTACAATTAATTGAAAAAGAATTATTAAGAAAGAAGAAATTAACAGATTTTAAACTATCATCTATTAAGACATTACAAACAAATCATCCAGAAGTGTTAGTACAAGTAAGAAGTGAACGAGCATTACAATATGTGAATAAGTTGGTTGAGAAAGGATTGTTAGATGATAATGGTAATAGTAATAATGTATCTTGTTGTTGGTCAGAGGAAGGAAGACAATCGTTTGTCCCTGCAGGGATTGCTAAACCACGACAACATGTTGCTGTTGTTGCTGCTGGTAGTCTGATGGGAGGTAGTAGTGATGGTGGTGGAGGGAGGAAGAGCTTGCAAGCATCAGGTCGATCAACATTGAACAAGGCCAGAGGAGGAGGAGGAGGAGGAGGTAGTGGATGTGATGAGGAGTTACCGTTGGATGTACTACAAGCTGAATTAGCTTCAACACAACAACAAATTGAGCGACAGAAGCTAAAGATTGGATTACAAGGAGGACGTACGAGGAAACATTACGAAATGACTAAGAAGTCATTGAAGCCAATTGCTTAGTTAACAACAACAACAACAACATTGGGTAATAGTAGCAACAGGCTACACTAGTAATAGTAGTGATAGTAGTGATAGTAATATTATTATTATTGTGTTTGTTTTACTAGATCCCTTCCCTTGCCTGTGTGTACATAATAATAATAATGATAATAATGATAATAGTAGTAATAATAGTTGTTATAATAACAATAACAATGACAATAACAATACTAATAGATAGTAGTAGTCTATAGTTTAGTATAGTATAGTTTAGTATAGAAGTGGTTTGGTAATAGCACTTGTTGTATGCACCGAAAATCTGAAACACAGCAGCACAACAAGCAGATTTCCCCTCCCCTGCACTGTAGACTATTTCATATTTTCGGTGCAAAAGTACAAAAGTGAAGAAGCAGTCAATTCATTGAGCAATGTTCTCACCTCGTTATCACCTTCCTTTATCATCAGGATAAAGCTTGGCTTGTAGACTCTCCTCAGACTATATTCTTGCCCTGACGGTCCATGGTCGATGGATTCTTGCAGCAAGGAGCACATCACTAGTAGCCACTTATGTGGTACTCTGCTGACTGTCTTCTGCACTTCAGAAGAAGAACTTTCGGGTGAAATATGAAATGACATTGTTGAGTTTAGCACTTTTGGTCGCACTTGTTCTTCGTATGGGACCGCTGCTGCTGTTGCTGTTGTAAATGTGCGATAGAAGCTGAGCTGTTGTGGGGAATTAGTGAGTGGAGAGAAGTGTTTGTAGATGACTAGTCTTCTTCAATATCACATGTTATTGACAAGTTGTTACTTGCTTCTTTTATTTATTAATGGTTAATGAATGTGAAGATGAAGAACACTTTGTCTTTGCATGCAATTCGAATCGAAGAAGTTGTTGAAGTGATTCTCTTCTTATTTAAATTGAAAGGATGACAACATTATCATAGTAAGCATTATCATTATCATCATCATCTCATTGATCACAACAGATTCTTCAATCATAATGGCATGTCAAAGACTTCATCAAATCACCTTCAACCTTGTATCGTTGCTGCCTTCTCCCTCAGAAGCTGTTTTATCTCTTCGGTCTTGGCCACATCCAGAGGAGTTACATTATGCTAATCCAACCACAACAACAACAACAACAACAACAACACAGCAGAACAAACAAGACAGAGATGATGGTAAGACATGGCATGACATGACATGTGTAGCAACGTCAGCTACGTTACGTTACTATACTCTCATAACCTCTGCTATTACTGCACACTATCTTATAACATACTTTGCATATCATTATACAACTCTCAGATATACCTTACCTTATTACGCTTGGTTACATCTACTCGCTCATCTTTCATCAAAAGGCCAACCACTTCTACGCGGCCATATCGACAAGCCACATAGAAGGGAGTCTCGCCATACTATTCACAGCCCATGGATATTAGAAGTAGCTCTCTATATATGATGATCAATATACAGATATACAGCAGCACCCCACACACTATTACTGCTGCCAACACCTCTAACACACATCTACAATAACTCTTCTTTCACAACTACAAATACTGTATAACACTACAACATCATACATACTATACCTTCACACAATACACTAAACTATATTATGCATATATGAGATGTCATGAGTGTCCGATATAGAGTGTGCAGTATATGTCATAAGATTGTCTTGGTACAGTGTAGTGTAATGAGGTGATCATACACACATTATACCTTATCAGCCTTGACCACATCTACTCGCTCATCTTTCATCAAAAGGTCAACCACTTCTACCCAGCCACATCGACAAGCCACATAGAAGGGTGTCTCGCCATACTATTCACAAACAAACAGCAGCTCATCAATATTAGAAGCTGCTCGATACACCATAAGAAGAACACATTTCACACACTATTTACTATTTCGATATACTGGATTATAACATTATAGCATCTCCTCTTTGTCGCTGGATCAAATCACAATCAACGACTAATAGCCAACACAACAACTATCACAACATAGACACACAACCCTTCATCTGCCTATAGCCCAGCAGCTATCGAAAATGAAGATTGCTCTCATACCAGGAAACTACTAACATGTATATTGCCTTTCCAAAACATAGGGTAACAAGCAACTACAACCTAGAAGCAATTAGTAGAGCGCATTTCATGTCATGGCTCTCATACCATCACAGAAACACACACCAATAGATATACTCATACAACATCACACCTCATCACATACTAACCAAACTACTTCCAATACTCACAGTCACCCAGGGCCTGCTACAATCTATCTTACCTTATTCTCCTTGTTCACTTCGACTCGACTGTCCGCCAGAAGAAGCTTCACTATCTCGGTGTGTCCCTCTTGACATGCACAGAGCAATGGTGTAGCTCCATACTTTTCACATGTCCCAAACACATTGTACATGTAAGAGAATAACAGACTCATTCATACTACTTTCATCATAACTAACAGAGGTATCATTATAAGGTCTCTTACTACTACTATATTGGTAACACTTATATCCTATCACAACCATATCACACATGACCTAACATTTCCTTGCACTTCAGGTCATGCCATGTCATGCCTCTCATACCATCACAGAAACACACACAACTACATATACCCATACAACATCACACCTCATCACATACTAACCAAACTACTTCCAATACTCACAGTCACCCAGGGCCTGCTACAATCTATCTTACCTTATTCTCCTTGTTCACTTCGACTCGACTGTCCGCCAGAAGAAGCTTCACTATCTCGGTGTGTCCCTCTTGACATGCACAGAGCAATGGTGTAGCTCCATACTTTTCACATGTCCCAAACACATTGTACATGTAAGAGAATAACAGACTCATTCATACTACTTTCATCATAACTAACAGAGGTATCATTATAAGGTCTCTTACTACTACTATATTGGTAACACTTATATCCTATCACAACCATATCACACATGACCTAACATTTCCTTGCACTTCAGGTCATGCCATGTCATGCCTCTCATACCATCACAGAAACACACACAACTACATATACCCATACAACATCACACCTCATCACATACTAACCAAACTACTTCCAATACTCACAGTCACCCAGGGCCTGCTACAATCTATCTTACCTTATTCTCCTTGTTCACTTCGACTCGACTGTCCGCCAGAAGAAGCTTCACTATCTCGGTGTGTCCCTCTTGACATGCACAGAGCAATGGTGTAGCTCCATACTTTTCACATGTCCCAAACACATTGTACATGTAAGAGAATAACAGACTCATTCATACTACTTTCATCATAACTAACAGAGGTATCATTATAAGGTCTCTTACTACTACTATTTTGGTAACACTTATATCCTATCACAACCATATCACACATAACCTAACATTTCCTTGCACTTCAGGTCATGCCATGTCATGCCTCTCATGCCATCACAGAAACACACAACTACATATACCCATACAACATCACACCTCATCACATACTAACCAAGCTACTTCCAATACTCACAGTCACCCAGGGCCCGCTACAATCTATCTTACCTCTGCCTCCTTGTTCACTTCGACTCGACTGTCCGCCAGAAGAATCTTCACTACTTCCATATGCCCCCTAAAACATGCGAAATGCGGCGGCGTACAGCCAAACTATCCACATACAACAAGTACACAGAACACGGAAGAGAATAACAGTTTCATGGTACCTTTATCCCTACAAAGTTATGTAACATAATAGTTTCTGTTGCTACTGCTACAACTATGGTAATACTTGTATCCTTTCACAGGCATTGCATCTCACACCAAACATTTCATTTCATTTCATGGCCCCCATACCATCACAGAAACACACACAACCAGATATACTCATACTACATCACACCTCATCACATACTAACCAAGCTACTTCCAATACTCACAGTCACCCAGCGCCTGCTACAATCTATCTTACCTTATTCTCCTTGTTCACTTCGACTCGACTGTCCGCCAGAAGAAGCTTCACTATCTCCGTATGTCCCTTTTCACATGCACAATGCAATGGTGTAGCTCCATACTATTCACATGCGCCAAACACATTGTACTTGTAAGAGAATAACAGACTCATTCATACTACTTTCATCATAACTAACAGAGGTATCATAATAAGGTCTGTTACTACTACTATATTGGTAACACTCACAACCATATCACACATAACCTAACATTTCCTTGCACTTCAGGTCATGCCATGTCATGCCTCTCATACCATCACTGAAACACACACAACTACATATACCCATACAACATCACACCTCATCACATACTAACCAAACTACTTCCAATAGTCACAGTCACCCAGGGCCTGCTACAATCTATCTTACCTTATTCTCCTTGTTCACTTCGACTCGACTGTCCGCCAGAAGAAGCTTCACTATCTCGGTATGCACCTCGTGACATGCCCAATGCAAAGGAGTTAAGCCGTTCTATTCATATCAACCAAACACATTGTACTTGTAAGAGAATAACAGACTCATTCATACTACTTTCATCATAACTAACAGAGGTATCATAATAAGGTCTGTTACTACTACTATATTGGTAACACTCACAACCATATCACACATAACCTAACATTTCCTTGCACTTCAGGTCATGCCATGTCATGCCTCTCATACCATCACTGAAACACACACAACTACATATACCCATACAACATCACACCTCATCACATACTAACCAAACTACTTCCAATAGTCACAGTCACCCAGGGCCTGCTACAATCTATCTTACCTTATTCTCCTTGTTCACTTCGACTCGACTGTCCGCCAGAAGAAGCTTCACTACTCCCACAAGACCCGCTGCACACGCCCAATGCAATGGACTACTTTCATTTGAAATACAACAACGTGCCCACCACCATACCACACTTCTTACTTGATCACGGTCCGCCACAGCGTTCAAACCTTGCTCGATCCTCTCCAAAATTGAGTGAATCGTTAGAATGCCTTCGGCCAACACCCAGACAAGACCGTTCAATAATTTCACGATCACATAAAATATGTAGGCCAAGAGTCTCTTGATGGCGTGAAAGATGTAGTTCATTAATCCCAGCAGCATGATGTTCTTCTTTCTCTCTTGTGAGATGGATTGTTATTCCATTGTTATTCAATTCTGTTGCAATCGACCTTGCACAGTGACACTTTCGCACTTTGGTAATTCTGAACTATCGTATTTCGGCGATTTCGCATTTTCGAGTAGATATGTATGTCTCACACACCACAACAATAGTTAATAATGTGTCAAAAGTCAAAAGTCAAAACTTGTCAAAAGTCGGAATTTAACCATACTGACCAGAAACAAGGTTTTGCAAGAAAAGAAGGACGAGGACTACACCTACAAACATCTAGAGATCCCCAAAGCTCTAGTGGATTGACTGAAAGCAGCTATATCGTAGTAATCCAATGAAAGTGGACTATTGACAAAGCTGCTGCCAACAACCAAATGGGTGGGTCTTCACTTTGGAAAAGTGTAAAGGTGAGTAGCAAGACTGCTGTTCGACTTATTGAATAATGAAGTAATCAATCGTTGTATGACGAAATTCTGCAAGGCAATCGAGGACGTTGAGAATGATGGTGACGGTAACATGCCCATGGGACGTCAGAGATGAGAGATGGATGTCTCGATGTCTTAAATGACCTTACAGAGGTCAAGGATCAAGTATTTAAAGCATCATTGAGCTTAAATGCTGTTCAAGGCAATGTGAGGCTTCAGCAGTTAGTAAGAGGTGGTGATGCAATGGGCAGCAGAGGGAGGGAAATGACAATTGTCACAGACTACTACCCTTACACTATCTCGCTGTACCTTATACCACCTCAAAGAGGACCTAAATCTCATGGAAAGAGTCATAGAGATAAAGAATGACACTAGAGTCTCTGAGTATGACATGATCCTGTCGCATATTTCTGACTGTTGTTGTATGGTACAGACTCTACTGGATGAAGTTGACCCCGTTTAGTTCTTCACCTCTGATGATGATATAGTCAATGTGATGTGTGGAGACAACGAAGAAGAAGAAGAAGAGGGTTAGAGGGAGAGTCCTTACTTACATTGTCACTGTTAGAGTATGCGGCCAAATTGGAGCCCTTACAGCAGTAGACACCAAGTGATAAGAGAAAGGATATTGTCTGAAGATAGAAAGGATAACAGTGGTGGTAACAATTTACAACAAAGCCCTAATGGCGCTAACACCATGCGTGAAAGCTTGTTTCAATAGCACGGACTTTCTATTCATAGGCGAGCGACATTTCGTGGTTGACCATGAAAAGCGAGCTAGCTATCAAACAAGCTCCTTTATACTCTTCGCAGTCCAGGGGTGGCAACAACAAGAAGACCAGGACCTCCATTTGCTTATCAATTACCTCCTCTATTGTCCCGAGAAATAGTGTTGGTTCATTGTTCGCTCTAACTGTAGAGATTTCAGTGGGAAACATCAAGAGTTTTCTCATTCCAAGAAGTTGGTTGATATTATGAAAACTGATCCCCTTGAGCTGAATTCAACTCCTTTCGACTCCTCCCCTGAACTACCTTATTTCTAACATGTAATAGCTATAGTAAGAGGAGACTATCTTCTCGATTCAAAACCTACAGTAGATCTACTACTTCAAAGTATAAACCAGATCAGATCACAGGAAAACTGACAGTTCTAGCATGTACAGTACAGTACAGTACAGTACAGTAGTAGTAGTAGTCCAGATGGAAAAGAAAAGCGAGATAGAAAAGTTCTTGAAACTTGTTGCAAACTCTTCTTCTTCTACATTAAGATGTTTCTGTTACTAATTGCAGCTACAGTAACAACTCTCACTAACCTCTTGTTACTGTTCTTAGCACTATCTAACATACGGTAGTTATTATCACTACTGTACTGTGATAACTTCTAGCACGACTTTATAGTTATCATAGATATCATATTGTTGTCTATCTAGATAATATCCTTACCACCTAGACTACTACAACAAGTACAGTACAGTAGTGTTAGTACAACAATACAAGTAAGTCTAAGTGTAATTTATATAATATGATCATCACCTTTACAAATCATAATCATGTCTTTCCCAGCAGATATTCAATCGAACTAACTTGAGTAATTTCCGACTGTCGAAACAAAGTCTTACCAAAGTACAAAAGTGGTACTCTGCTGACTGTCTTCTGCACTTCAGAAGAAGAACTTTCGGGTGAAATATGAAATGACATTGTTGAGTTTAGCACTTTTGGTCGCACTTGTTCTTCGTATGGGACCGCTGCTGCTGTTGCTGTTGTAAATGTGCGATAGAAGCTGAGCTGTTGTGGGGAATTAGTGAGTGGAGAGAAGTGTTTGTAGATGACTAGTCTTCTTCAATATCACATGTTATTGACAAGTTGTTACTTGCTTCTTTTATTTATTAATGGTTAATGAATGTGAAGATGAAGAACACTTTGTCTTTGCATGCAATTCGAATCGAAGAAGTTGTTGAAGTGATTCTCTTCTTATTTAAATTGAAAGGATGACAACATTATCATAGTAAGCATTATCATTATCATCATCATCTCATTGATCACAACAGATTCTTCAATCATAATGGCATGTCAAAGACTTCATCAAATCACCTTCAACCTTGTATCGTTGCTGCCTTCTCCCTCAGAAGCTGTCTTATCTCTTCGGTCTTGGCCACATCCAGAGGAGTTTTAAGATGCTAATCCAACCACAACAACAACAACACAGCAGAACAAACAAGACAGAGATGATGGTAAGACATGGCATGACATAACATGTGTACCAACGTCAGCTACGTTACTATACTCTCATAACCTCTGCTATTACTGCACACTATCTTGTAGCATACTTTGCATATCATTATACAACTCTCAGATATACCTTACCTTATTACGCTTGGTTATATCTACTCGCTCATCTTTCATCAAAAGGCCAACCACTTTTTCGCGGCCATATCGACAAGCCACATGGAAGGGAGTCTCGCCATCCTATTCACAACGAACAACGATATTAGAAGTAGCTCTATATATGATGATCAATATACAGATATACAGTAGCACCCCACACACTATTACTGCTGCCAACACCTCTAACACACATATACAATAACTCTTCTTCCACAACTACAAATACTGTATAACACTACACATCATACATACTATACCTTCCCACACTACACCTCACTACACTACACACAGTACCAAGACAATCTTATGACATACACTGCACACTCTATATTGGACACTCATTACATCTCATATATGCATTGGTTCATCATACACACATTATACCTTATCAGCCTTGACCACATCTACTCGCTCATCTTTCATCAAAAGGTCAACCACTTTTTCGCGGCCATATTGACAAGCCATATAGAAGGGAGTCTCGCCATCCTATTCACAAACAAACAGCAGCTCACCAATATTAGAAGCTGCTCGATACACCATCAGTATAACACACTTCACATACTATTCATTACTTCTATATACTGGATTGTAACATAACAGCATCTGCTCCAGCAGACCATATCACAATCAGCAACCAATAGAACACACAACAACTATCAACACATAGACACACAAGAATTACTCTCGTGAAACGGAACAACAACATATTTTGCTTTTCCAACAGCGGAATAGTAGCAATTAGTAGAGCACAATTCACTTCATTTCATGTCATGCCTCTCATACCATCACAGAAACACACACAAATACATATACCCATACAACATCACACCTCATCACATACTAACCAAGCTACTTCCAATAGTCACAGTCACACATGACCTGCTACAATCTACTTTACCTCATCCTCTTTGTTAACTTCGACTCGACTGTCTGCCAGAAGAATATTCACTACTGCAGCATGCCCTTTTGCACATGCCCAGTGCAATGGAGTATGTCCATTCTATTCACATACACCCAACACATTGTACATGTAAGAGAATAAGAGAATCATTCAAGCTACCTTCATCGCAACCAAGATAGTTATCATAAGAAGTTCTGTTGTTGCTATCAACAGAACTACCGTAATACTTAAATCCTAACGCAGCCATCCCACACATCTACTAACCTTGCATTGCATTGCATTGCATTGCATTGCATTGCATTTCATGTCATGTCATGGTTCTCATACCATCACAGAAACACACACCAATAGATATACTCATACTACATCACACCTCATCACATACTAACCAAACTACTTCCAATACCAACAGTCACACATGGCCTGTTACAATCTACTTTACCTTATTAGCCTTGTTAACTTCGAATCGACTGTCCGCCAGAAGAATATTCAATACCTCACCATGTCCTTCGTCACATGCCCAGTGGAGTGGAGTGTTTCGATACTATTCACATCCACCAAACACGCCGTACATGTAAGAGAATAACAAACGCACTCATGCTAACTTCAGCATAACAACGATAGCTATCATAAGAAGTTCTCTAGTACTACTACGGTAACACTTACATACAGTACTATCACACCATCCCACACATGTGCTAACATTGCATTTCATGTCATCTCATGCCATATCTCTCATACCAACACAGAAACACACACCAATAGATATACTCATACTACATCACACCTCATCACATATTAACCAAACTACTTCCAATACTAACAGTCACAGTCACACATGACCTACTTCAATCTACTTTACCTTATTCTCCTTGTTAACTTCGACTCGACTGTCCGCCAGAAGAATATTCACTATCTCAGTATGACCGGCTCCACATGCCATGTCCAACGGAGTAAGTCCATACTATTGACATATACCAAACACATCGTACATGTAACAGAATAAGAACCTCATTCATGCTACCTTCAGCATAACAAAGATAACTATCATAATAAGTTCTGCTACGACGATCACTACGATGACACATATATCCTATCACAGACATCTCACACATCTACTAACATTGCATTGCATTGCAATCCATGTCATGGCTCTCATACCATCACAGAAACATACACCAATAGATATACTCATACTACATCACACCTCATCACATACTAACCAAACTACTTCTAACACTCACAGTCACACATGACCTGCTACAATATCCTTTACCTGAGTCTCCTTGTTAACTTCGACTCGACTGTCCGCCAGAAGAATATTCACTATCTCAGCATGCCCTTTTGCACATGCCCAATGCAATGGAGTAAGGCATTTCTGTTCACATATACCAGACACATAGAACACGGAAGATAATAACAAACTCATTCATGCTGCGATGATTAACTATCATAATACGTTCTCTAGCTGCTACTACGGTAACAAGATCTCCTATCACAGCCGTTGCATCTCACTCATCTACTAACATTGCATTGCATTGCAATCCATGTCATGGCTCTCATACCATCACAGAAGCACACACAACTAGATATACTCATACTACATCACATCTCATCACATACTAACCAAGCTACTTCTAATACTAACAGTCACACATGGCCTACTACAATATCCTTTACCTTAGTCTCCTTGTTCACTTCGACTCGACTGTCCGCCAGAAGAATATTCACTATCTCAGTATGCCCCGCTACACATGCATAGTGCAATGGAGTAAGACACTCCTGTTCACATATACCAAACACATAGAAGAGAATAAGAACCTTATTAATGCTACCTCCATCACTACAAAGATAGCTATCATAAGAAGTTCTCTAGTACTACTACGGTACTACTTACATACTGTACTATCACACCGTCCCACACATCTACTAACATTGCATTGCATTTCATGGCTCTCATACCATCACAGAAACACACACCAATAGATATACTCATATTACATCACACCTCATCACATATTAACCAAACTACTTCCAATACCAACAGTCACAGTCACACATGACCTACTTCAATCTACTTTACCTTATCCTGCTTATTAACTTCGACTCGACTGTCTGCCAGAAGAATATTCAATATCTCCGTATGACCCCGTTGACATGCACCGTGCAGTGGAGTATTGCCATGCTATTCACAGACACCAAACACTTCATACAGGTAAGAGAATAACAAACTCATTCAGGCTACCTTCAGCATAATAATATCGACATCTCTCACATCTACTAACATTGCATTGCATTTCATGGCTCTCATACCATCACAGAAACATACACCAATAGATATACTCATACTACATCACACCTCATCACATACTAACCAAACTACTTCCAATAGCCACAGTCACCCATGACCTGCTACCATATCCTTTACCTGATCCTGCTTGTTAACTTCGACTCGACTGTCCGCCAGAAGAATACTCAATACCTCCGTATGACCCGCTCCACATGCACAGTGCAGTGGAGTATTGCCAAGCTATTCGCAGACACCAAACACATAGAACATGTAAGAGAATAACAAACGCACTCATGCTACCTTCAGCATAACAACGATAGCTATCATAAGAAGTTCTCTAATACTACTACGGTAACACTTACACTGTACTATTACACCATCCCACACATCTACTAATATTGCATGTCATGTCATTTCATGTATCTCATACCATCACAGAAAAACACCTCATCACATACTAACCAAACTACTTCCAATACTAACAGTCACCGTCACACATGGCATGCTACAATAGACATTACCTTATCCTGCTTATTAACTTCGACTCGACTGTCTGCCAGAAGAATATTCAATACCTCCGTATGACCGGCTTGACATACACCGTGTAGTGGAGTATTGCCATGCTATTCACAGACACCAAACACATTGTACAGGTAAGAGAATAACAAACTCACTGATGCTACCTTCAGCATAACAACGATAGCTATCATAAGAAGTTCTCTGGTACTACTACGGTAACACTTACATACAGTACTATCACACCATCCCACACATCTACTAACTTTGCATTACAATCCATGTCATGGCTCTCACAGCATCACAGAAACACACACAACTAGATATACTCATACTACATCACACCTCATCACATATTAACCAAGCTACTTCCACACCTCACAGTCACAGTCACACATGACCTGCTACAATCTACTTTACCTGATCTTGCTTGTTAACTTCGACTCGACTATCTGCCAGTAGAATATTCAATACCTCAGTACGACCAAATCCACAAGCACAGTGCAATGGAGTATTGCCATGCTATTCACAGACACCAAACACATCGTACATGTAAGAGAATAACAAACTCACTCATGCTACCTTCAGCATAACAACGATAGCTATCATAAGAAGTTCTCTAGTACTACTACGGTAATACATACTATCGCACCATCACACACATCTACTAACTTTGCATTGCAATCCATGTCAAGGTTCTCATACCATCACAGAAACACACACAACTAGATATACTCATACTGCATCACAGCTCATCACATACTAACCAAACTACTTCCAATACCAACAGTCACACATGGCCTGCTACAATAGACGTTACCTTATCCTCCTTGTTAACTTCGACTCGACTGTCCGCCAGAAGAAGCTTCACTATCTCCGTACGACCAGCTGCACATGCAACGTGGAATGGAGTATGTCCATTCTATTCACACGCACCAAACACATTGTACATGTAAGAGAATAACAGACTGATTCATGCTACCTTCATCGCCATCAAGATAATTGTCATAATAAGGTCTCTTGCTACAGCTACGGTAGTAACACTTATATCCTATCACAGAAATCTCACACATCTACTAACATTGCATTGCATTTCATGGCTCTCATGTCATGGCTCTCATACCATCACAGAAACACACACCAATAGATATACTCATACTACATCACACCTCATCACATACTAACCAAACTACTTCCAATACCAACAGTCACACATGACCTGCTACAATCTACTTTACCTGATCTTGCTTATTAACTTCGACTCGACAGTCTGCCAGTAGAAAATTCACTACTCCCACAAGATCCGCTCCACATGCCAAGCGCAATGGAGTATTTCCACTTGGAATACAACATAGTGCCCACCACCATACCACACTTCCCACTCGATCACCCTCCGCCACACCCTTCAAACCAATCAGGATCACATAAAATATGTTGGCCAAGAGTCTCTTGGTGGCGTTCAATAATCCTAGCAGCATGATGATCTTCCTTCTCTCCCGTGAGACGGAATGAGATTCAATTCTGTTGCAATCCACCCCGCACAGTGACACTTTCGCACTTTAGTAATTCCGGACTTTCGTAGTTCCGTGATTTCGCATAATCGAGTGGACATTATTGCTCTCACGCGGCACAATAATACTAGTAGATGATGATGATTATGAGTGATCCATATTTGGGTAGATCTAGGTCACCCCGCATCCAAACATGACAGTTCCCGCCATGACGACAACCACTCTGAGTAGACACTATCTTAGTAGAGATCTCCTATATTATATATTATATATATGGTCTGAGATGAGCTGCGTATTCCAACAAATTGTTAATTGTGTTAGTTTCATTTACATTCGACTACAAAGGAAACTAACATCGTTTGACAACATCACATGCTCTTCCATGAGATCATCATCGCTCATATAGTATTATGACGATGGGTTGACAATTTAAGACTATCAAAGTTCTGGATGGTCTACTAGTGTGTCAACCTACGGCACTACCCTAATGTCGATATTAACTAGTCTATATGGAAGAGGAAAGGGATCTCGAAACTTGTTGCAAACTCTTCTTCTTCTACATTAAGATGTTTCTGTTGCTAATAGCAGCTACAGTAACAATTCTCACTAACCTCTCATTTAATGTGAATCTCTTACTTAAGACTATCTAACATGGAAAGGTTGAGATTATTTAGGTTTTACTAGTATCAGGTATAATCGTTTGAATTACGCAATTGTTCATAGAGACCACCACCACTCTCTGCGCTACCATTACTAACATCAAGGCCAAGTATTGTGGAAATGACCTCTTCTGCACCTTCATCACTATACAACTTTCCATAGTGATGTGTTTGATGTATGATCTCTTCCTCCTCTCCAGCTTTACGACTTCCATAGACTGTAACTAAGAGTCCACAAATAACTGTTAAGGCACCTAACCCTTCAGAAAGAGATACAACCTCATCCAAAATAAAGTAAGACAAGACAATCGTTCCAACTGGTTGAAACGTGCAATAAACTGTGACAAGACTGGGAGAGAGTCGTTGCCCTGCCCAGGAGAATACATTGTATGTATAAGCAGTGGCCATGATAGAGGCATAGGCTAAGGCAATCCATGGTAGGCTTTCATAATGGAAGACAAAGTCAGCTGCCTGGAATTGTCCAGCACATGCCCATGCCGAGGCTAACAGAGCTGTAAAGGCAGTACCTGTTCCATAATAAGCTAGTGTAACCACTGAAGAAGGATACTTAGCCAGTACAGGTTTTGCGAAGACAATCAATAAGGCCATGGCTGTAACCTGTAGGGCTGAAATGATGGAACCCGCGAATACATTTTTCTCATCGTCGCCACTGGAGGAATTCCAAGCCTCAGCCAGCACCGCCCCAGCAACTGCTATGGTAACACCTAGTAGTTTAATCCATGTGACCTTATCCAGACCTAGAAAGATAGAGACAACCGTGGCAATACAGGGTATGGCAGGTTGAAAGATCGCATAACGTGTGGCTGAGATATATTGAAGAGCAAAAACAGCACCAACTACATTGACAAAGGAACAAAGACCTAGGAATAGGAAACGTGTGAAATCTTCTTTCTTGATCCATAAAGTCTCCTTCTTATAGTGAATGATAAGATACATGACAAGACAACCTAATAATTCTCGATAAAGAGCAAAAACTATAGGATTAGCACCATCTTTGAGTGCTAAAGAACCAATAATATGCCATCCTGAGAAACATAATTGACCACTTAGAGAGAGGAGATGAGGGAGATACCTTTGTAGAATAGTCATCATCTCTGTAGCATGATGGATTGGACTGCTGCTGGGGTTGGTGTTGTTGGTGTTGATTGGGATTGTTCATCATCACGCCGCACTGCCTGCCTTTCCGCCTTGCCAACTTTCCTGGCGGACTCTGCCATCATTCTGGCTTTCTGGAACTCTGGTAGTGGACGGTTCGAGACGAAAATGCCGAGACCCGAGACCAGACCCGAGACTTGAGCACAATGATATTAAAGTCCAATTTCATGATTTTAAAGTATAATTTAAAAGTCGATTTTAGTATCGTCTCGGTTTTTTGTGGCTGCCGATACCGACCCCGCAGCAGTTTTGCTGTATGTGCTGCTGTATGTTTTGCTGTACACTGTTGGTTTGGCCAACCCCCGCGCGTGTTGTGCTTGCTGTGATTTGATTTGATTGGGTTTGAATGAAAAGATGACAGTCTATTCAGACTATTCCTATCCCTTTTCTTATTCTCTTCCTTTTCCTTCTTCCTCTTCTTCCTCTTCATCATCCTCTAGTAGTTCCTTTACCAGAGAGTTAGGATGGGTTCATGATGATCATCTCCTACCCCAAGTGGAAAATTGTGCTTTTGATCGACAGGGCAGGTTTCTTGCCTGCTATCTCCGAGGTGGATTTCTACAGCTTTGTGATGTTCTTCATGACATGATCCTGCCTCAACACTCTGTCCAGCTGCCTCTTACATGTCAAGCCTATCACTGTTCATCTCTCGTCTGGTCGTTTGACAGCAAAACCTGCCTGCTCTCCTTCACCAAGCGACATGGACGAATCCTATCCAAGACAGTTGGAGAAGCAACAGGAGGGTGTGTCATGCCTACCCATCAAGTCGTGCTGGTGGATGTGCCCTCTATGGCTGTGCTGTATCAGACAAGGTTAGTGAGGGAGTGTGTTAGTGTGTTAGTGTGTTAGTGATGATCTAACCATTGCTTCATTTTGTTACTAGCATGTCTATGGTGATCGAAGACCTCCAGGCCTTGCCCCCGCTACCTGACAGACTTCAACGCTTCCTCGCCAAAGTATCCTACCCCCACCCCCACCATGGCTCTCCTACTACTAGTGGTAGCAGTAGCCATGGGAGTAGCTCTAGTAGTAGTAGCAGTAGTAGTAGTGGGGCACAACAGCATTTAGCAGTGCTGACCTTCTCCTCTGAAGGTCTCGTGGACTGCCTGGTATGGAACCAAAACAATCAACTCTTACCTCTAACTCCTCTACCTCTACCTCCACCTCTATCTCTACCTCTATCTCTACCTCCTCACGACACTGTCATCGCTACCACAGATAGTGAGAACAATGTTCCTCTAGTGCTGGTTCATGCCTTTGTTCTGGACGAAGAGAAGTCTCTACTGTCTCAGTCTCTGGTAGAAGAAGAGCCACGGTGGAGAGTGTTCGTGCTAACCTCTTCACAACAAGAGGGACGACTAGTGCTGCAGAGTATTGACCTCCTCCTACTACTACCAGGGAGAGGTAGTGGTGGTAGTGGTGGTCTAGTAGAGTGTAGACTATCCCAGGAGATCCTGTCACCTTCAACATCAACTTCAATAGCGGGTAAGAAAGGTGAGAGCAACGGTCTAGCTCGCCTGCACCTCCTCGAACACTACCTTCTTCTCGCTCTCCCAGCCCAGCCCATCTACCGCATATATAGCATTCCTCGAGGAGAGGGTGTTAGTAGCGAGGGTCAGGGCTTGGCCATCCTTCATGACGTGGCAGTCAATCTCATCCCTAGAGATGGTAGTCTCCTACAAGCTAGTCTTGTCACACAGTGTCTGCGTGGTGAAGACACAGTGGTAGCAATGTTAGCTTGGCAATGTGGTCGAACTCATCATCCTTATGTACGAATAGGATTCCATCGAATCAAGAAAGGACCCGATGGACTACTAGAGGTGGAGCAGGAGGAGGAGGAGGGACAAGGTAGTGGAGGAGGAGGTGTAGATTGGATGGTAGTAAAGAGCTCCGATTTCTCTCTATCTAGTCTTCTAGTACAACCACAACAACATCATCTTCAGCAGCGAGGGTGTCGAGGTAGTGGCCAGGCTGCTACCTTCTTCTTCCCTCTAGTCATTGGGTTGGAAAGTGGTACCTCTGGACGTCTATGGCGTCTTCCTGATTGCTCTAAGACTTCCTTCGCTGGAGCAATGTATCCTATTGGCTATCGTCTGATTGATCGGGTAGAGACTTACTTGGAGAAGGAAGATGAGCTAGACAAACCTCTCACAAATGGAGGAGGAGGAGGAGGAGATGGGGGTAGTAGTGGTAGTGGTAGTAGTGATGTGACAACCACGATAGGGAAGCAGCAGGAAGATGTGGATGTCTATGCTACCATGATGGTAACTGTGAAGGAGGAGGAGGAGGAGGAGGAGGGAGTGTATCTTGGTCGACTACCCTACAATCCTGTGGCTCTGGCACGATCTGATCTCCAGGTAGCAGTGACTGCCTATCACTCCATGTATGCGGTAGAAGAGAAGGAAGTGAGTAGAGGTAGTGTGGGAGGAGGAAGAGGAGGTAGAGGTAGAGGTAGTGTGGGAGGAGGAAGAGGTAGAGGAGGTAGAGCAGCAGCAGGGAGAGGTAGTCATATCGTGACTCGCTCTGCTGCAGATGTAGCTGTCCCATTACTAGAGCCACTACTACAACAACAAGAGCAGAAGGAGGAGGTGGTGGAGGAGAGCATGATGGTAGTAGATGAACACCCACTGCAACAGCCGCAGGAGGAGGAGGAGGAGGGAGGGATAGGTCGTATTAATACTACCACTACAACTACCAAAGATGACAATAACGAAGGAATAGCTCTCCCTGGTGCAGAAGAAGAAGGAGAAGGAGATGAAGGAGGTAGCTCTCTCTACCATGCCCAGCACCTCTTCTCCCAGCTGCTACCACCTCCTAGTCGACTAGTAGCTGGAGACTTCCTACCTAACCTCTCTCGCAAACGATCCCTTCACCAGGCTATGAGAGCGGATAGTCTAGACCTCGTCTTGCAGAAGAAACACTTCGAGGAGCGGTTTGTGCGTCAGGGTAAGGCAGAGGTAGTGCAGGTAGTGGTGAGGACTGCACGGAGACAGCAGATCTACCAACAGCGTAAGGCTGACAGAGAAAGAGCGAAAGATGAGGCTATGCGTGCGATTCTATTACAGACTGTACAACAACAGCAGCAACAGAAGGCTCTGTTAGGAGGAGGAGGAGGAGGAGGGGTAGTAGAAGAAGAAGGACAGCAGCAAGAGGAAAGAGAAGGTACTATCACTGTAAAGCAGCAGCAGGAGGAGGAGGTGATGGTGGAGTGTAGTGGTAAAGAGGAAGAGGTAGAGGTAGTGGTAAAGGAGGAGGAGGAGGAGGTGGTGGAGGTAGTGGGAGGAGGGATGGGTGGGGGTAGTAGCAGTGATGATACATCCACTATACTATTAGCTACTACAACTGGAGAAGGTGTAGAGAAGAAGACAGAGAAGGAGGAGAAAGAGGGTATGATGGTAGTGGAGGTGAAGGAGGAGGAGGTAGCGACTACTACTTGTAGTGGTGGTGGTAGTGGTAGTGATGTCCCCAGCAGTGTGGTAGCAACTGTTGTTAGAGATGGTGTAGAGATGGAGGAGGAGGAGGTAGTGAGTAGTTCTCCCACAGTGTCAGTAGTTGTGAGGGATGATAGTATGAAGGTGAAGGAGGAGGAGCAGGTAGTGATGGTTGAGGAGGAGGAGGTGGAACCTCTTGATAGTGGTGAGGAGAAGAAGGAGGTAGTGGGTAGTGGTGAGGAGGAGGAGGAGGCTATGGGAAGGCTGGTTGTAGGTAGTAGTGATGTGTCGTCCACTATGCTAGAAACTGCTAAATGTGATGTAGAGAAGGAGCAGCAGGAGGAGGAAGTGATAGTAGTGGAAGTCAAAGCTGCGGTTAGTGATGGGCTAGCAGTTGATAGAGAAGAGCAGCAGCAGCAGGAGGAGGAGGGACCTATGCCATCACTAGAAGACCAGCACTACCCACTACCTCTGGTAGAGGAGGCTAGGAGAGAAGAAGAAGGTAGTCACTATCCACTACCTCTGGTAGAGGAGGCTAGGAGAGAAGAAGAAGGTAGTCACTACCCAGACCAAGAACTAGACCTCACTACCTCTGTTGCACTAGTGGAATCAATGGAGGAGGAGGGGGTAGAGGAAAGGGTCAGTGGTAGTCCGTCATCTTCTCACCCAGGTCATGAAGAAGATCATGTTGTTCTGACTGTAAATAGTGAGACACAGTCTGGGAGAGATGAGGGAAGAGAAGTAGAGGGAGAGAGGGTAGTACAGAAGGAGCAGGAGGAGGAGGAGGAAGAGAAAGGGTCTGTGGATAGTAACCATCCTCCTACTCTTCCTCTTGGTACTCCTCTTCTTCCTGCTCCTGCTCCTGCTTCTGATTCACTTTTCGTAGATGAGATGCTCTCATAGTAATTAGTTAATTAAAAAGCAGTTAAGTTAAACCTGTTATGTGTGCATTTTACCACTTTTACCGTATTTTACCACCTGATTTTGGTCTTGCATCTTCTCCCACACTCGGTGTATGAGAAATTGATTGATCTTGCCCTTCTCCTTCTCTCTCTCTATCGTTCTTCATCTCCCTCATCGTTTAAACACAAGGTCTAGACAAGCATAATTATCCTTTCTCTCTCCTAAGAACAGCAACAACAACAACAACAACAACAACAACAACAACAGCAAAAGAAGAAGAAGAATGCCACGATGGAATCGTCAAGAACGAAAATGTTTGCAAATTCTTCGTCAACGTCTTCAACCTCATCTAACCTCGTCAACCTCTTCTTCATCTTCATCCTCTATCTTCTATCCTGATATCTTAGGAGATCGTAAACTTATTCGTTATCTACGTGGACATGATTATAATATTGATAGAGTTTATCATCTTATTTTGAAATTTCTATCCTGGAGACAACATCATCATGTTGATTCTATACGTCAAGCTATCTTACAAGGTGATGCTAATCATCCTTTACGATTTCCTAAAGGAGAAATTATTTTAAAACATATTCATGCTTTAGTAATTGATCCCACAGCATTAGATAATTATCAAAGTCCACTTTGTGTTGAACAATATAATTTTTCACCAAAAGAAATTTTTGATGAAATTACTTTAGATGACTATATCCTCTATATGATTTATACATTAGAATATCGAAGTTTAGTCTTAGAACAACTTTCAGAGAATCGTGAACAAGAATTCTTACAATCATTAAGTGAAGAAGAGCGTAGATTGCATATGCTAGAAGATGATGATAATGATGGTAATGACACACTGCCTCCCTATGGGGTAGTAGTCAACATGTGTGTTATTCGTGATCTTGGTGGGATAGGATGGGAACATTTGTCTTCAAAAGGACAAGAAATTATTCGTGTAGTAGTTACCATGGCATCAGATAACTATCCTGAATTAATGAGGAAATGTTTTATGATTAATACTCCTTGGATTTTTAATACTGTCTGGTTCTTTATTAAGAACTTATTAGCTGCCAGGTGATGTGATTCGAATCTTTACTACTGTACCTGTTAGGAAGAGATTGTAGACTCATGGTGATAAAATGGATATGGATGATTGTTTGTTGTTATAGAACACTAGCCAAGATCTCAGTCTTAGGGACTTCATTTGAGAAGGAGTTAAGTGTTGACCTCCCTCTCCATCTACTACCAAGTAAGTAACTCCCAACTCACTCTAGCTCCTTGTCTAATCTTCTTCATCTCACATGGTATCACCACTGCCTTGGGTGTGTCTGGTTAGCGATTCTGGGAGGACCTCATGTAGGTTACTTGGCCTATGTTGCCTTTCCATTTGATCTCAACTTCTTCTTCCCTGAACGTGCGAAAGTCATTGATGGTAAAACGCCCCATCCCTTATCTGTCTCTCCGCTAAGTGGGGTAGCAGGAGAAGGAGTAGACGATGTCGTGACATCTTCTGCAGTGATACCAAGTGAAGGGGAAGAGGAAACCAGTAGAAGAAAAGATGAAGTGGAAGAGCAAAGTTATCCAATGAGAGGTGTTCCTACTCTAGATGGTAACAATAGCGATGCAGCTCTACTCCCTCCCTCAACTGCTGCGGATAGCTACCTGCATGTCAACTTAGCAGATGAGGATAACTATACCCATGTTAATGACGATGATAGCTATTCAGAGCAAGAGATAGATATTAGCCTTATCTCTTTACAAACTAGTGGCTTCTAGTTGTGCTAAGCCGAGCATTTAACCCCATGATGATTAGTTAGTTAGTAAGTTAGTTATATGAGATGCTTAGATAATTGTTTTAGTTGTTTGATGGTGTAATGAGTTGTTGATGTAATAGTACGTCATTCACCATGGTCTGTAGAAATCATTTGTCATCAGACATCACATTAATCAATGTACAAAACAAAAGTTCAAAGCAAACGATAGACTTCTCCAAATCAATATTGTAATAGTCATGACAAAGGATAGAAATACAACAGGTATACAATCAGAGGTTGGTCCAGCACATGCAAATATTCTACGGTATCCAAAAGATATCGTTCTTTGATAGTTAAGCAGCAAAAAGGTAACCAGGCTCGTATGGTTATTATAATATCCTTAACATGTTTTAAATTTGTGAAGATGAAAATCTTCTAATTGAAGGGTGTTGTTATTGATGTGTAGGAAAAGAATTCATAATGAGAAGTGTAGTAGTACTAGGTGAGGGATTACAAATGATTGATGAGGAGTAACGAAGGAAAGGGTAAAGAAAGTAAAAGGAAAGTAAAAGAGGGGGGTATTTCGGAACTCATACGATTGGTTTGCGCTTCTCTTTCCCGAAGGAAAGAGCTGATCTTCTCTGAGACACTTCCTCTTATCTTTGACAACAAGAAGGAAGGCCTCCAACATCCCATTACCACGCAACCAACATCCCGCGATCATTATTCCGAAATGGGTTGTCTAGGTTTGATAAACAAAGACATGGGAATATACTGTAAACAGATTCTGTTCAAGTATGATCATGTTTTTCTAGTTCATCAACTGTTAATGGGATAGTTCAAAAGGGTGAAATGAGTGAAACCATAGTAAGCAAATGGAAGATTTGCTGTATGAAATGGAATGATGAGTTTGTGGTGTGGAGATAATGGTTTATAAAACGATAAAGCAGGGTTATTCCCAGTCTCACTGCTTCTTCCTCACTACTGGCATGCTCCATCGACGCTGTATGAATACAACCAAATTTTCGTGGTGGCATGGAAACCCACATCGAGACATGGACGTCTGGGAACAGAGTTGAATGAAATGTTCTGCCCATGTTTTGGATGGTGTGATGAAGAGTCACCAGTTAAGCATAACCATGACAAGTCTGCTCCTTCCCCAGTATCTGTCGTGGATGATGCTCCCCCTCTCTCACCCACCACTCCCTCTTCCATAGTAATCCACCCCAAGAAGTCTGTTCGCATACTCTGTTTACATGGTTTTCGTACAAGTGGTGCTATTCTTTCCATGCAAGTCGCTGCTTTTCAATATCATACTGGATGGGAAGGTATCTTTCCAGATGCTCCTTTCCCTGCCACTGGTCCCTCTGATCCTGTCATTGCTGAGATCTATGAAGGTTATCCATGTTATGAATGGTGTGGTCGTAATCGTGATGATCCTGAAAAAGCATCCCAACAAATCCAAACGAGCTTAGACTATCTCACCAACTATCTCGCCAAACATGGTCCTTTCGATGGTATCTTGGGCTTCTCTCAAGGCTCAGCTGTGGTGACTTTATTACTCACTAACTATGCTAAGCAAAATCAGCCTCTACCAGTGAAGTTTGCTATTCTTATAGGAGGTGTTGATCCAACTTCCTATGTTGAACAATACACATTGGCTATTCCAAGCCTGCACTTGATGGGTGAGGCTGATGAATACAAACCTCGTAGTGCAAAGTTAGCGACTTGGTATGAAGATGCAAAGTCTATTTCTTTTAATGAAGGGCATAATATTCCATCTATTCGCTGTGGTATCTACCCTCAGATTAGTCAATGGTTAGATCAGTTTCGAGTAGAAGGTTAGCAGCTGTCCTGCAACTGTATGTTATACAACTATTCTATATCCTATAGTCCAAGTCTTCGTCTTCTACCAGTAGTGTAGTTTCTCTAGTTCAGATACGCTGAGGCTGACTTCTCACAGTCTGAGAGAGAAGTTGACCTTTTTCACTTCAACGGATGGGTTGTGGCAGTTCTGTGAGGTTGTTATAGTGCATGCATTAGCTAGATAAGTGTTTTGTTTTGTAATACAAGTGAATGCTATATGTAGTCAGAAGGGGATGATCG
This sequence comes from Ochromonas danica, assembly GCA_015146655.1. Classification (NCBI taxonomy): domain Eukaryota; class Chrysophyceae; order Chromulinales; family Chromulinaceae; genus Ochromonas; species Ochromonas danica. The sequence continues at coordinate 83,471 of VKHL01000129.1, forward strand.
ACCAAAAACGTCGAATTCGTTTCATTGTCCAATGTCCAATCAAAATTGCTTTTCTTGTACTTTTCTCGCGGAAATCGATTTCACACAATATTTAGGAATAGATTCCAACTTCACTCCATGGCATGTTCCTCCGTGTTCAAATCAATGGATTGCAGCTAACAAAGAGACTTATCGGAAGATAAACTCTTGCAGGTTAGATTAGTTGTTCTTGATAGGTAGAGGCTGGTTAGACTTTACCATATCTTATAATTTGCTCTTCTAGTAGCGAGACATTTTTAACCCCTGAAAAGATCCAAACATGATCGGTTCATATGTTGGAATACATGTAGCTCATCCCCAGCAAAATGTGGCACTATTATTGTGGAGCGTTGGATATCCTGTAAAAAGTCCACTCGATTATGCGAAATCACAGAACTACGAAAGTTCAGAATTACCAAAGTGCGAAAGTGTCACTGTGCAGGGTCGATTGCAACAGAATTGAATCGCATTCCGTCTCACAAGAGAGAAAGAAGAACATCATGCTGCTAGGATTATTGAACGACCTCTTGGAAGAGCTTCACGCCATCAAGAGACTCTTGGCCTACATATTTTATGTGATCCTGAAATTATTGAACGGTCTTGTCTGGGTGTTGGCAGAAGGCTTTCAAACGATTCACTCAATTTTGGAGAGCATCGAGCAAGGTTTGAACGCTGTGGCGGACCGTGATCAAGTAAGAAGTGTGGTATGGTGGTGGGCACGTTGTTGTAT
>VKHL01000130.1:0-81579 GCA_015146655.1 Ochromonas danica
TTCGACATTCTGTATCTCCGAAGCACAGCTTAGCTTCATGGAAGAAGACAGCTTCTGCATCAGACTTCCCAAGAAGAATACCATCCCTTAGGGTCGCTCATTGAACATTGCCGAAGCCTCGGACACAAATAGCTCACATCTTCTCGCAGAAGAGAAGATCTTCTTGTGGCAGTATGTGCATCATCCAAGACAGACTGTTGTGTGGTCTGACTTGAGCTAGTAAGACCCTAGCCACGCTTAGGATGGTTCCAGGCCAAGGCCCCATAGGCCATATGTCATATGGCATCATATGGCCTGGAACGACTGCAGACCCCTCCTTGGCAGGACCAAGTTGTTCAAGCCCAGCTGTTACGATGACACTACATTCACCAAACAGAAGGTTTAAACAATAGCTGTAACAACATGTAACTAATAACATAATCACCACCGCACAGCAACAACTCACCTCGTGCATACCACCTCCTGGTTCATTCGACGCTGTACAAAGATCAACCAGGGCTCTTCCATCGGTGAAGCAGCTAAGCCTGGTCCTGCCATTGGTCAGGCATTGGGTCCTTTGGCTCTCAACATGGCTGAATTCTGTGAGCAGTTCAATGACCGCACCAAAGGCTATGATAAGGACATCATCCTCCCCGTCAAGCTTAGAATAAGCCATGCAGATAGAAGAGCTTAGAACAACCCCATGGCCACTGAGGAGGCGATGAGATGAGATGAGATGAGGCGACATCATTGGTATTCACTTCCCTACATCCCCTGCAATAGATCGCTGTGCCCCTCCTCTGCAGTAGTAGATTGCGATACCAGCAGCCACGGAATGGAAGGGTATACATACTGTGCATCAGAATGACTAACCAGAGACTGGATGGGTCGACCAGCTAGTTGCATGACATTCCAAGACTTCCTCATCGTCATCCTCTTCCTCCAGTCGATCTCATTCATGTCTCAGATTGAGGAAAGAGGTCATGACTGCAGATATCAATGAATCAAATCATCACCTCATCATGAGATGAGACAGGGAAGAAGACAGTCTGCTGGAGACTCTCCCCGCAGCAGATCATCCTCTTGTCTCACTCAGCACAATGGCGATAGCATCATCACGTGGTAAACGAAGTAGTCTACAAGCCAAAGCCGTCGCTTCCCAGAGGAGGCTGCGGCATGGCGGGAAGGGAGAAGACGAGCACTGACAGAGTGCAGCACCAGACATCATCCTTCACGTCAAGACAGATCTTCGAGGTCTGTCTAGGAGAGTCTCTCACTCTCTAATAATACTTTCCTCCTCACTCACTCTTCATCGCTACCCTCTGACCCTCTGTGAGGTCTAGCCTATCAGAACTACAGCGTCAGCATTGTTGAACAGAAAACAGACCTTTCTCATGGAGTCAGAGAATGATCCATGACCAGCACATCTCAATAGTAATAATTAGACTAGTGTTATATGAAGTTTCTCATGGCTCATGTGATAAAATTTTCTTCTTCTTCATACCATGCAATGAGCTTTCTTCAGTGAGGCAACGAGAAGAACACCACACAACACTCTCTCATCTCCTGCACAATATAGATACTGTGGTCAGTTAGTGGGCATATTGAAATTGCTATCATGTCTGCTTTCTTTCTTCTCTGCTTCAGAAGGCAAAGAGAGAATAGAAGAAACAACAATCAGAATGAAGGCAAAGGAAAGGGAAAGTGGAGATGGAAGAGGATGTGGTCGTACAGTATGTATAGTGAGGTGGTGAGAGAAACAGACATGATCGTTCATACTAGCACTACTGCACCCTAACCCGTCAGATCTAGGAAGTTAAGCGTGCTCAGGCGAGGCCAGTAGTACGGTGGGTGACCACGTGCGAAGCCCTCGTGACGATCGTTTTCTATTGTATTAGCTATTGTTTTGTTTTGTTTCTTTTTGTTTTGATTATTATTTTTACTTTTGCCTTTTGCTGTGCTTGACTTCATGGTCTTCTTATTCTTGCTCTCCTCTTCAATTTCTGGAAGAGAGGTGATGCTTTATTCAATCTCTCTTTATTCTGTCTTTCTATCATGTGTGTGTGTCATTCCTTCTGGATGGTCTCTCTGCTAAATATGGTCGCATTATAAAGCGATCAGGTTTGGTCAGATTGGGGGCTGACCAAAGCTTATCCTCGACTCCTCCCTCCTTCCCTCCTTCTTCATAACCTTCACTCTATTCTACTATTTACTACAACAGAGTCATCGTCACATCTTCTTGCTAGCCATCCCCCACAAGTCTCAATGGACAGCTTCTCATTCAGCGATCATCACCCCAGCTTTGAAGATGAGCAGTCTCAACAAAATGATCTACACACACAGTATCTGCAAGAGTTGTTGCATCTGCTGATCTTTGGAGATGTACAAGCAGCCGCAGCACCAGGTGGACTGCCCCACGAAGAACACTCCTCCTCCTCCACAACAAGAAGATCCTTTTCTGCTATGATGCGATACTATGCCATGCAAGCATTCGTCTTGTTTCCTCCCACAACCTCCACAGAAGAATTGGTCTCGTAGACAACAAACAGTCTTTGAGCATTCAATTCGCTTTAGTGAAGGAATACTACCAGTTGTACTACCACTTGGTACTACCACTACCTCTTCACAGGGTAGAGAGTGATTCAATACAGAGGGTAACAGTAGACCTCCTCCTCCTCCTGCTTCTGCTGCTGCTACCTGGTAGTTGTTGTCATGATGAGTGGACAATCTCTCCTAGGCGCTGGTCTTGTATCGCCCATACCCTTCCCTCTGCTACCTCTCTCCTCCTCCTCCTCCTGCTGCTGCTCCTCATAGTTTTCATTGTTGTTGCTCATCAGCAGTCCAGATAGCTAGACAGCCAGACTATAGCCAGACTTGGTTGTTGATTGGGTTGTTCTTTACACTGCCGCCTAACGTTATCGACTAGACCTATTATTGACTTATTGTTGTTCGAGCATGATTGACTCTTTGGAAAGCTACCAAGGCTTTGCACTAGGTGGAAGGGTCCAGGATGTGGATGGCTTCAAGGCCACCATCCGCTACATAGGACCCGTCATAGCTGCGACTGACAAGAACGAGATTTGGCTGGGAGTGGAGTGGGACAGTCAAAGCAGAGGCAAACACGATGGCTCTTGTGTAGACGATAAGGGTGTCTTGCACCGCTATTTTCATTGTCGCCCTGGTTCTGGCTCGTTTATCAGGACTGGCAAGGTGACGAGCGGTGTTTCTCTTTGCGCCGCGCTGTCTGATCGTTATGGCCAGCCTCACGACCTTGCAGCTGGCGGTGAGCGGCTCTTATCAGATGCCTTTGTGAGGACCTCTAAAGGCAACCAGAGACCCATCGAGTTCGTCGGAGCGGACAATATTCGCTCCCATCAGCAACTGTCCTCGTTGCTCAAAGCCTCGGCCAGGAATGCTTCCATTGCTTGTGCATGTCGCGGAGAGGAAGATTTGCAAAGCCTGGCGGGTCATTTGCAAGAGCTCGACTTGCAAGATAATCTCCTTTCTAGATGGGAAGAAGTTTTCGCGATTATTTCTAATTTGCGTCAGCTGCGAGTCCTCTTGCTGCACGGCAACAAACTGCAACCTCTGCTGCCGCAGTTTCTACCCCAGAGTGCTTTTGATAACCTCAAAATTGTTGCTCTAAATGGGTGTGGATTGCATTGGAAAGATGTGCGCTTGTTTGGAGAAGTGGTCCCAGCCGTCGAAGAGCTTTACCTCGCCAACAATCCCCTTAGCGAGGATTTCCCTTTATCGTCAGAGGATTGCGATGAAGAGCGGAGTGAAAGTGTGTGTGACGATGAAGCAAAAGCTTTCAATTGTGTGCGCATTCTTGATCTAACTAGTTGTGGTTTGCAATCTTGGTCGCAAGTTTGCTATTTTGGAGGAAAACACGGAATGGAACAATTGCAAGAGCTGCTCTTGGATGCGAATCCCATCTCACACATTCTTCCGTGCGAAGAAGGTCTATTCTCTCGCTTACAGCGCATTTCCATTGCTCAAACACTGTAAGTGTGCTCTCTTCAGTGTGTTCAGTGCACATCTAGTAAACACACACACATATGTCTTGCATGTGATTAGGTTGTCTTCTTGGGGAGATATCGATCATCTGAACTCTCTTCCATCACTCGTAATGCTTCGCTGCTCTCAAGTTCCTCTCTTCTCACATAAAGGTGCCTCCGAGGTGCGCCCGGTGGTCATTGCGAGGCTTCCCAAACTAGCTGTTTTCAACGGATCGTCTATCACCGCGAAAGAAAGAGTAACGGCGGAGAAGCATTATTTACGAATCGTGTGGCAGGAGATCGCTGGAAGGTCAACGGAAGATGTTTCGGGCGTGCTTTCTTTGCTTCATCCGCGCTTTCAGGAGCTTTCCACAACCTACGCGGACGATTTGGCTCTTTTCACCAAAGTCACGACCGCCCAGAATGGGCAGAAGTCTCTCTTGGGCGATTTGGTCTCCGTTACGTTCATCAACTTTTCGTTTTCGACTAATGGATCACTTGAGCCGATCGTTAAACGTCTTCCGCGGTCACTGACTGTTGGCAAGTTGCGAGCTTTGGTGAAACAGAATTACGGACTCGATCCAGCCGCACAAAAGCTATCTCTGCGTGTCTTCAAGGACTCACCGCCCATGATATTAGAAGATGAAGCTACTACCTTACAATACTATGGAATTCAAGATGGAGCGGAAATATTCATCAACGAATAATGATCGTAATTGTTGAATTAATTGTTAGGATCAGATTTATCATAATTAACCCTAACTGAATCTATGGTTTAGACTACATCCAGGACATGTCTAACTATGGTCTACATGTACAGCAAATTATGATGGAAGACAAACCTAGCTAAATCTGGATATCTGGAGGTTTGGAGGTGGGGAGCCTTTCGCCCCACCAGAAGATGAGAGATTGAGAAGGCGATTAGCGAGTTATAACTTCAGTTTTGGCTTTTCTTTTGAGGGGGAACGGTGAATGGAGGGTGGCAGGAAGAACGAATAGAAAATGTCAGACTTCATTGCTTGGTTCGAGCAGCTATGTCTTGAGCTATCGACGAATCCTCGTAGTGCTGCTGGCCAATTTGAGGCCCTCCGCAATTCGGAGACTGTCTTGGAGAGCTGTCAGGTCGTGGTCCAGTCGCCGGCCACTTCTCCGCTCGCCAAATTTCACGCGCTGGCAGCCGCGCAGTATGCCTTGTTCACGCGATGGAACAGTGGATCGTCCTCGACCGCTGCCATGCAGTGGAATCAGTTCCTCGAGCATGCCTTGAGTCAGATAGCGCAGGCCCGGAACAACTCCTTGCCTTCCTATCTCACCCAGAAGATCGTCCAGTTCTATGTCTCTATCCAGAAGAGGTCCTGGCCGACAATGACGGAAGAAGAGCGAGCCAAGCTGTTCTCTATGGCCGTGTTGTGGTTGCGCGGCGAGGCGCCTGGCGCTCTGCTGGGCAGTCGCTTGCTGCTGTGCGCGCTGGAAGACTTCAGCTCGCTGCTCTTCTCCGACTACGGCCTCACCTTGACTGCCTTCAATCAAGCCAAAGTGGGATTTGAGAAGAACTTTCTTGAGAAGATCTTTGTTCTCGTTCTGAGCCAAGTCATGGACCTCACTGTCGATCCCCTTCTTGTGGACTGGAGGAACGCGAATCTGCTGGAGCTCCTCTTGCATCTGTTCAAAATTATCAATCAGTGTATCACTTGGGAATGCGGCGAGAAAGTCAGTATGAAAGGAAGTGAGGAGCAAGAGGGATCTAGTCAGCTCGCCACTCACAATCCCCTCCCAGCCATGGCCCCCTTGATCACACACGACCTCTTGCCCAAGACTTTCGCTCTTTATGCCCATCTCCGAGTGCTATCAACCAATGGCCAAGCAATGGATGAGAAGAGAGCATCGCTTCTTCTCGAGTTGAAAGCTTTGCTCTCCTCCCTCTCTCTCATAAATAACAAGAACTTGACAGAGGAAGCTCAGAAAGTTATGTTCGTCGATCTCTTTCTGGCCCAATCTTTGGCTTTATCTCAGCCTCATGTTCAGCGACGAACAATGCAGCTATTGACTTTTGATTCGGAGGACTACGAGTTGGAAGGAAACCAACGAGCCGAGGAGTTGCTGTTCTTTGTCCTTCTATTCACACAGCTGCTGCAAACACAAGGTCTCAAGGTACTTGGATACAGTGCCTACTTTGGTCCTGTCGTGTCTTTTCTGGGACAACTCACTCAAGTGATCAACGGAGAGTTTGGCGCCCTCATTGCTGATGTCATGTTGCTTTCTGCGAGGTCGAACTACGAAAGCAATGGCTTGGAGAGTGATATCTTGAATTGCTGGCGATATGACTTACTCTCAGGTTTGTTGGAGATCTGGGTCAGCTTGCAGGATGATCATACGCTCCTTCAGACCATTCAATGGACTGTGGGACAGAAGAATGGATGCTCAACTGGCGAGCAATTGCAATTGGCAAACAATCTGACTACTTTTCTCTCTTCCCTCTCGTTGGAGATTTTCCCTTCTCTCTTTAGTCACCTGGTCCTAACGTTTACATCTCTTTGTCTGCAAGAGGTGGATGTATTGGAAGATGAAGATCGCGAGCGAATATCTGAGGATCGATTGCATGATTGGTTAGTTCGTCTGGCTACCTTTGCACGTATGAACATCTCCTCAAGTCTGATGGCGTTGAATCAGGCGCTTCAAAGCATGCATGCGGACTTACTCAATATGGCCAACAACCGCAATAAGGACATCTATTGCTTGGAGTACATCCGTCTCTCCATCCTTGTCCTTTCATATCTTCTGGTTGATGACTTCGCAAGTGATGGTAATAGTGACACTCCGGTGATTACTGTCGCCCTCCTGGAGGGTCTCAAGGATGATTGTAATATTCACTTGTTCATCAAAGTGATGGAGGTGTCGTTGATGATCTTGCAACAGCAGCTGTCCGCATCAGCCACATCCTTTCCAAGTCATGCTTGCAAAGACTCTCCGGCTGTCATTGAATCCATCTTTAATCTCTTCACCGCTTTGCTGAACAGGTTTATCGATCCTAACACCGAGAATTATAATTCCAACATGCTTGCGATTTATCCTTTTCTGTCCTCTACGCTGCAAGGTCTGTTAGAACTTGTTGGAATAGCCTCCTAGCAAAAGGGAATTTGACTAAAATGATGTTCTAACTGCTTTTTTAGGTGCTTTGTGGGATCGTCTAGTGGAGTTGTTGTTGCAGTCGTGCGTGAATTCATTGAAAGTTTATCAATTCGAGCTTTCGGTCACAGAGAGTGCTTGTTTGTGTTTGGATGCTTTTCAGCGATCATGTAATCTACATCGTCTGCAGCAGCTACATTCCATTCTTTCGAGGCATCAGATGGAGTTGTTGCACATCACTATGCAGTTGAAGGGAGAGTTGCTGACCCGGGCTGTTCGTTCAGTTTTCTCACTGACGTTGAAGCTTCGGATGTATGATTTCATTCAACAGATTTTTGCAATTCTTATGGAGAATCTTTCCGCTTTCCAGGATCTCTCCGATGTTGCCACTGGTATCGCTCAACATTCTGCGAAACGCAGCCGAGGTCTAGCTATGTTGTCTGCTGTAGTCAGGTAGGTTGAGAGATTCCACCCATCCTGTGGTTGTTTATTGCATGTTCTCACCTTGTTATCTATGAACAGTCTACCAGCATCGGAAGTGGATAACTCTGTCTTCGAGGCAGTGCACGGTTTGGTTCAAATTCTCACCTCTAACAGCACGAGGGGAGGGAAAATCGTTCTGGATTTGCTGCTGGAGCAGAGCGAAGAATTGGTAGATCCACTCTTGCGATGCTTAGAACTGGTTATGGAGCACTTGTTGCTGCGTCTGCCTGAACAGACTACTAAAATTGTCTATGTCTTGATAATGAGACTTTTTGAGTTCTTTCAGAGACATATTCTCCGTGAACTAAGAGATCGAATGGACCGAGCAGCCCCAAATGAGATGAATGCCCTTGCTGAAAGTTTATGTGAGAAGCTCGTGACGCTGCTATCAATACTGAATAGTCTTTCTTTGAAAGAGTTCATCTTGTTTGACGAAAGCCTTGCTTTGTCTTTTCTTTCAGGATGGAAGAGCAAGAACGACGACAATGTACTCCCTCACATTGTCCTCTATGCACTCAGTTTGCTTCTTCCTTTTTGCTCCGCAGTATTCCTGAAAGAATACGTGGAGCTTGGCGAGGCTTTAGCTTCCTTGATTGTCTACATAGCATCATCTTTCAAAGATACTTTCGTTGTCTGGGTGCAATCTCTTGAAGCAGATCAATGGCGGTACTTTCTACAGATTATTTTCAATCTAAGCATGCACATCAAACCGAGCATTGCTAGACAAGCTTTCCAGGCATTACAAATGATGGCATCCTACGAAGTGGAATCACGGCGTTTGTACAAACAAACTCTTTTTCCCGGTAAAGACATGGAATTTGTGATCACATTGCGATTCCTTCTTCGGATGTGTCTGGCTCCACAACTGCTTGACGACAGTTTTCTATTGTCTGCCGCCGGGAATGGTGCCAACATAGTTTCTCCTCGTTCACAACATGGTCCTTCGATTGCGAAAGGTGGTTTGATCGCGGATCGACAAGATGCCTTTGCGAATACGATGATTGCCTTTGTGGTGTTGTGCGGCTCGCAGATAGTCCAGGATGTTATTGCTGAAACTCTCCAGCAAGATCTCCATCTCTCAGCCACCACTCCGATTTATGGACAATTCTTTCATTACTTTGGACTGTTGCTGTCTGATCGAGGAGTTAATCTATCAGCAGAGTTTGCCGTCTCATTACAGAAAGCTAATCGTCAACTGTTTGTAATGAACTTTCGTGAGTTTGTGGTCCATGTCTCCGCACTGAGTATTGCCGTGGCATAGACTGCGTGGGAGTGGTCTCCAAATTAAAGTACTTGTTGTGGGCCTTCTGATGAAACTAATTTAACACCAATTTTGCTTGCACTTTGTTTCTTCCTCCAAACTCGAAGATGATTATCAAGGTTAGTCACAAAATACATCTACTGCCGCAAACTATGATGAAAGGCTGCTTTTAAGAGCCTCTACGATATGTCCCAGCAAGAGTTGAGCTTGGACATCCTTTTCACTCCCTACCGCCGGCATAATGACCTCTTGAACAATCTTTGCACCTTCTCCATCACTCCTCTTCTTTTCACACCATGAAAGTAGTCCATTAACATCTTCGCAAAGATCTTCTCTAATAAAAGAGCTGTTTCTCAAGAGAGTACAAACAAGCCACTCTACTTTGTGTGTTGCCTGGCAACGACAGCACACGCGCACAAAGTCCCTCAAGACGCTGTCAACAGCATTATCATCCAATGCGGTCAGAAAGCGATCCTCTGCATGAGCTAAGGTTGCCAATGACGACCATTCGATGGCAGTCAGCGTTGCTCTATCAGTAGAGGATGATGAGAGCGTTGAGCCACGAGCTCGTACAATATCCAACAGCTCCCCCTGTCCCACTGCAATTCCCTGCTCTACCTCTCTCTCCCACTCTTCAATTGAGCCACTTTTCAGGCCAAAGTCTGAGGAGGGAAAAGGACGAAGAACTGGGAGACTCGGAGATGACAACACAAACAAATGGGACATGAGATGTTCCGACCCACTCAAACGCTGCCAGCATTGCATGGTGGTGTCAAATAGAAATACATCGTAATGCCCCAGCATCTCTTCCTTGGAAGAGGAAAAATAGAGCGACACCACAGGCATCAACCGCACAGGATGCAAGTAGCAACGTAACACACTCAAGCGGAACTCCTGTTCTTCTGACTCTAAATTTAAATCCTCTCCTCTCTTTCCTCCTTCTCGTTCAAGCTGGGCAACACGTAAAGTTGTTTTCAAAGACACCCAAAGTGGTTGAAGCTCACAAGAAAGAACACGATGCAGCTTGATTTCAGCAATCAAATCGAAAAGGTGCATTTTACCATCAGCGCACAACACCAACAAGCGCAGACCTTTCCCCTCGCCTTTCAACAGACACACGTTGATGTGGGCTATCGCTGCTCCTAAGATAGCAGGAGGTAGTAATTTGAGGCCAGAGAAAAGGTCAATGATATGAAACGATCCATCCAATCCACCTACTAATACAATTCCCTTATTAATCGACTCATGCGGTTCAAGCATTTGCTCGTCTTGCTTCTTCCGCCGCTCACGCCATCTATAGGCCGCTATCGACACCGCCTCACATGCAAGACAAGACGTCCAATACACACCCTTGTCGACTCTCAGACAGCGCACTACACAGAGTGGCCCTCCTGAACGCGGTAGCTTAACCAACGCTGAAGGCTTTGTTACGCGCTCCACCACTACTTCATGCACGCAATCAGCACCATAATGACTACTGTTACCACTACTTGAGGCCGGTGAGTTCAAAACATTCGAAGACAGAAATTGTACACGAGCAGATATTTGAGAACTTTCTCTCATGCTCAGGGCAGGACAGAGTAGATCCAGATTAACTTTCTCTCCTCGCAATATCACTTTTAGGAGCAGCCCTTCAGAAGGGTTTTCCCTCCTGGGTGTCTTTGAGATTGGCCCTCTTGCTGCATCCGGAGTTTCTCCGCGCTCTTGCGGCAGCTTGCGATTGTTCGATGGAACTGGCTGAGACGCTGTGAGCAGCACTGGACGAATACGCTTTTTGCCATTACCAATGTGTTCTACAACTTGCTCACGCAATGTTTCCATGGATGTTGTACTGTTGGCTTTGAACGACCCACTTAATGACTGACTTACACCAATGGTTGCAGCAGGATTAGGGAAGCAAGGAGGTAAAATGGGTGCCACAAGAGCAGTAAGAGAAGCATTGGATGAGGGATCTTGCTCAGCTGTCAAGGCCAGTGATGGCAATGAAGCAGGCTCAGTTTGAAGATCATGTCCTTGGAAAGCCAGGACTGACGGTACATGCACCAGATCGCCATGGCCTGTACGCTCAGCGGGTAGCCGAGTAAGCAGATGCGCAGTCCGCTCCTCTGCCGTGAGCTCTCTGCGTATGCTTGGTGCTGTGAGATCAATAAGTAAAACTTCTCCAGTAATAGCACATGCCGCAACAAGGTCTCGAGCTGAATCCATTCCTAACACATCATTACCTGACAACCACGACAAATCTACCACTTGGCCAGAGAAGGCTTCGCTCAGAACCACCTCCGGACGAGAGCGTTGCGACGTCCAGATAGACAAGCTCCCTGAAAGATCCCCCAAGCAAAGAAGTGTGTGACCGGTGGGAGTAGAAACAGAAGCAGATGAGGTAGAAGAAGCGGGAACAGATGTGGTCACAGAGTGGAAAAGTCGCGGAGAAAAACGGGCACAGGTCACCACTGCACGATGCCCCACAAGATCTGCGACAGAAGACCATTCTCCGCGCGAGAGAATAATTGCCACATCTTTGCCTTTCTTTAACCCGCAGGGCAGGCAGGCAGCAAGGCCATCGGGTGAAAAGTCTAAACGACGGAATAAAGAAACGTCTGGAGCGTTTTCTGGCACCGAGGGCACGCTGTTGCACTGTGCGAAGCCTTTCTGGCTATCCCAAACAAGAAGATGATTATTGGCGTCGAGAGAGAGCAGGAAGCGGTCGAGTGGATCCCAAGCCAGGCCCTTCACGTGACAGTTATGACCGGACAACTCGAAGGCAGCACTCTGCACCACCCCTTCGCCACCACCTTGACTGCTGTTGAAGAGATTCCAAAGAAGGACGCGATTGTCCATGGAGGCAGAGGCAAGAAGACTACCACTGTGCGACCAAGCCAAATGCAAGACATTGAGGCGATGGCCCTGCAACAACAAGCACCTCGTCCAGACCTCTCCTGCAATTGCACCACCACTGACCTGCATCTGCCTATGGATGAGGATATAGTTATCATCACCTCCCGAAGCCAGAAACTGTCCATCAGGCGACCAACGGACAATGTTCACCGACTTCTCATGAGTGGTGCAAGTGGCCAGCAGCGCTGACTCCTCTGTTCCTCCCACTCCTTCTACTTCACCTGCAGCAACCAACTTACGCATATCCCAGAGCTTCACAGCACAGTCTATGTGTGGACAAACAGAAGAACGAGAAACAGAAAGTTAGCTTGTGAGTGTGGAGTGAGTGAGGAACACACAAGCACCTCCACCAGCCGTGGCAAGTCGCCAGCCTCGAGGCTGCAGGTCAACTGAGTAGATGGCGCAGCGCCCTCCTTTCGAGTCGAAGTGGCCTACTATTGATGGATGAATAATTCGCATGGCGAAGTCTTGGGGGACTGGCTGGCTTTGGAAAGTTGGCTTAATGGACTTGGGCAAGGCTATTTTCTGGAAATCTGGACGGCTGGGTTGTGCGGGATGCTCTGCTGGCTCTCTGTTGGGTTGAGTTGCAACTGCCGCCGAGTGCACAGAGTGTGTCTTTCCGCTCACCGCGCTCAGACAGCGACGGGCTGTCTGGGACAACGACAACAAGAGAAGAAGAAGACCAGCAGGACTGCTTGCTTGCCTTCTCACGACGAAGAATTTCCTGTCTTTATAGAAAGAGGCTTGGGGAAAAAGAAAAATACCTCGGAATAGGAAACGCGAAGAAGATTTAATTTATTTTCTTCTTCAGCGCGGATTTGAGACACTCCAGACCCGTCTGTCTGTCTGTCCGCCTTAGTCACTATTGTATGAGGAGAAATTGAAAAAGGAGTTAATATGGCAACCAGCTTAGTTAATAATAAATATCGCATCACGCGTCGCATTGGCGGCGGCAGCTTCGGAGAGATTTACATGGGTGTAGGCCCTAATGGAGAGAAGGTTCGTTTATTTGGCCCTTAAAGTCTTTGCTTCTTTCCTTTTATCTGCTTTGCTTCTTTGGTTAGGTGGCAGTGAAATTCGAGCGTCACGGCACCCGCTGTCCGCAGCTTCGCCATGAGTACAAAGTCTATCGCGAGCTAGTGGGCTGTCATGGCTTCTGCCAGGTGTACTACTTCGGATCTCTCGATAATTATAATGTTATGGTCATGGATCTTCTTGGACTCTCTCTGGAAGATCTTTTTAACAAGTGCCAACGCAGGTTTTCCCTTAAAACTGGTGAGTTGCCTCCGTAATTGCTGCTGATTCGCTTTGATTTATTTCTTCCCGCACTCAAACTGAATAGTTTTACAAATCGCCGACCAAATGCTGGAGCGAGTGGACACGTTGCATTCACGACATCTCATCCATCGAGATATCAAGCCCGCCAACTTTGTAATTGGTGTGGGCGAACAAGCAAACAACATTTTTTGTGTGGACTTCGGCCTATCTAAACGCTATCGCCATCCAAAGAACTTGCAGCATATTCCTCATCGTGATGGTCGCAGTCTCACGGGTACCCCTCGTTATGCGAGCATCAACAATCATTTGGGTATAGAGCAGAGTCGTCGGGACGATCTCGAGAGCATCGGCTACGTTTTGATCTACTTCCTCAAAGGATCTTTGCCATGGCAAGGTCTCAAAGCGAAAAATGCGCAGAAGAAGTATCGTCTCATTCTTGAAAAGAAGCAACAGGTCTCCATTGCGCAGCTTTGCCAGGGTTGCCCGAGTCAGTTTGCTGAGTTCCTCGCTTATACGCGATCATTGAAGTTCGATGCTAAGCCAGATATTCCCTATTTGCGCAAGCTCTTCCGTGACCTTTACCATGCCCAGAACTGTGCTTCTATACCCAAACTATGGGATTGGGATGGTATGGAGAACGATTTCAGCAGTGTCTCTGGGAGTGCCACCCAGGGTGTAACACCAGCCATCATGCCTACAGCTACAGGTGCGAACAATATCGCGGCTCCCAACCTTCGCCCAACAACCGCAGCAGCGATTGCAATGGATAACGAAATGCTCTTGGGTAATCTCAATAACGAAGATCTCGACGAGGACTTCGGTATGGAAGGCAATGGAGGAGTACCGGGCCCGGCGCGTCCAAATACTGCTGGAGCTTTGCTATCCAACGCTTATAATCGAACTGGAGCCCCTGGTGGTGCTCAGCCCACCGGTAATAACTGGGGCTATTCCCGCGGAGGAGAACCGACCGGCGTGATGATGAAGGGAGCTTCTGGTCCAATGCTTTCCTCCAATGGAGGGATCGGTGACTATGGAGGAAGCGATGCTATGGGCAATGCTCGTAGACCTCATACTGCTCATGGTGCCAGAGCTGGATTTCCTGTTGGTGGTCCCGTAGGCGCTGCTCCCACTGGTATGATGTATGGTGCTGAACAGGAAGAGGTAAATACCCGTTTTTATGAGTTTGCTAAACAGAAGGGAAAATTTAACAGTTGTTCTTAGGAGGGAGATCCTGTCGTAGCTGGCGCTCGTGGGATGATGCGCTATCGTCGAAATCGCACGGGAGCGGATGTTCCGGTTGGCGCGCCTGGATCCAGCTCTGCCATGGGGGCCAACTTGCCTATTAACAACGTTGGTGCTATGCCCACGTATGGAGCTAGTAAACCTGCCGGGTATGCCCCGGATCAATATTCTGGAGCAAATGGGAGCAATTGGGCAGTCTATCAAGGAGCTGCCGGCAATAGTAAGCCTGCAATGGCCTTGGCGCCCGGAACTCAAACTGCTGCACATCTTCAGGCGCAGCAACAGGCTCAAGCGATGCGTAAAGTTCAAACTGGTGGCGCGCCGGTTCCTTCAAACGGTGCCGCACCCTCTAACTGGGGTCCTTTCACTGCCAATGACAGGCCTAAAAGTGCCACGGGGGTATTATCCGCTGGACACATGGTGCCAACAGCTGGTGCTGCTCCAATGACTGGTGCAAGACCGGCTTCTGGCTCTTCGATGGGCCAGTCGAACGGAAATGGCCCTTGGCCTTCAAGCAATGGCACTGGTGGTCTAGCTTCTGGAGGTGCGGGTAGCAACACGCTTTCCTATGGCTCTCTCAAGAATCGTTTTCTCAGCGGAAGTGGAGGGCAGATGACTAGTGGTCAACCAGCACCTTCTGGTAGCAGCAAGGGTGCCACCTCTACGCCTTCAACCGGTGCTGCTGGATCGGGCAAGTCGAAGTTGTTTTCGCTTGCGCGCTGATGTTAATTCCCTTCGTTCTGTGACATTTTGTGCACAGAGAGCCGACCTCGCCAAGCCTCTCTTGTTTAGTGTATAGAAATTCTGCTCTTCTCTATTGTCATACTAACATTCTCTCCATCGTTATTCCCAAGTTCACAACGTAATGTCCATACGTGCTCCTTTTGATGAGTCGTAAATAAGAAAACACAAGGTGGTTTTTGGTGGAGGCAATTATGTTTGCGCGCGATGCACCGCTGAGTGGGGCGGGCGTGCAAGAGAAGAGAGCGAAGAGACAAACCAGGGAAAGCGAAGCTAAAAGATGATTGCGGCGAGTTGTCTTGCGCCGCGTTCTCACTTTTGGCAAAGTCTCATGCGTAGAGGTTACAGCGCAAGTGCAGAACCGGCGGTCTATGATGTCGTTATCCATGGCGGAGGAGCAGTCGGAGCATCGCTTGCTGTTGACTTGATGGCTCGTTCACAGGGAAGGCTCAAAGTCTGCTTGATCGAAGCCAATAACGTTCGACATATCACAACTTCCCAGCCTGATCCACGAGTTTATGCTCTTTCCCCGCGCTCGATCAACACTTTGGATCGGCTGGGGGCTTGGAAGCATGTCGTTGAGCGCTCTCACCCCTACTCGTCCATGCAGATATGGGAAGCCACCGGCCCTGGCATTGTAAAGTTTCGATCCACTGATGTGAAGAAGGCAGAGCTTGGCCGCATCTGTGAAGACGCCACCATCCAGGCTGCTCTGTATAAAGTGCTCTCTGAGCAAGAGCAGAAGGTGGACGTCATGAATCAATCTAGTATTCTGGAGATCCAATTGCCACCCACGGGTAACTCTTCCAAATTAGCAGAGTTACGAGTCAAGAAGACAGAGAATGGTGAGGAGTCAGAAGTGCGTCTATCGACCAGGTCAGCCCCTGTTGTCTTGGCCATGCGATACCTTCAACATTAATACGGTGCATTATCTCAGGTTGCTCGTTGGAGCTGATGGTGCAAACTCGTTAGTTCGAAGACTTACTGGGATTCCTTCCTGGGGTTGGAGCTATGGCCAAGAAGCTGTGGTGTGCTCTGTCTCCTTGCTTGATGCTGACCAACAAGCTGCTGGCGCTGGCAAAACGTTCGAGAATCCTACTGCCTGGCAGCGCTATTTGCCAACAGGCCCTTTGGCTTTGCTTCCTTGCTGGCAGGGCTATTCCTCTATCGTTTGGTCGGTGCCGCCACCTGAGGCCCGTCGTCTGAAGGCGCTTTCAACGGAGGACTTTCTCGCTGAGCTGAATGCCGCGTTGCGTTCTCCGATCAATCTCAACAATAATAACAAAGCATATATAGAGGAAGATGAAAGGGATGATGAGCGATCCAGTCGTCCTCCGCGCGGCATCTTTCCTCCTTGGGCGGAAGCTGTGCTGGATGCGCTTGATGGTCCGGCTGCTGGTCTGCGGAAGGGCTCAAAGGAAGCCCTCAAAGGTTTGACTAAGGAGTTTTCTGCGGCTTCTGAAGCAATGCTGGCTATGGCCCAGCTTCGCGATCCCTACACCGCCCCACCGTTCGTCAAGCAGATTTCCGGCCCTCGTCTCAGCTTTCCTCTCAACTTCCAACAAGCTAAATATTACGCTCTTAGCCGTTGTGCTTTAATTGGCGATGCGGCTCACAGTATTCATCCGCAGGCTGGACAGGGGCTAAATTTGGGTTTTCAAGATGCTGGAGCGATGTGTTCTCATATAATTCGAGCGCTTGAGGCTGGTCATGACATTGGGCATCAATCTGTGCTGCAAGACTATGCAAATGAGCGCTTCACCCGCAATTTGGCTATGATGGGATTGGTTGACATAATCAACGCAACTTTCAAAGACAGCCTTGTCCTGGGAGATCAAGTGGCGGCTGCTAATCGTCTTTCTCCCGATTCTCCCGCTGTTCGAGCTAAACGCTTCTTGCGATCCATGGGTATGCTTGGCATCAATAATTCCGCCATGCTTAAAGCAGAGATAGCCAAGTTTGCTATGGGTACGGACTAGTTAAATAATAGTGCTTTCAATAACTTAACCCCTTTCTGAACAGAAAAGAACGGTTTCTTAGCGACAGAAGGCGAGCGAGTTTTAGTGAGGGAAAGGAGATTTATAACTCCAATCTTTTGAATTTCAACAAAGACGTTTCGCTGGAGAGTTAGTTGTTGATTTTCTTTGAAAATGGATGCAAATGGAGTGGCCACCTTATCGGAGACTTCCTCACGTCCAATATCTCATGAGCTACTCTTGAAAGAATACGTCTCAAAGGTGCGAGAAATGCCTCGTCCTTGGCTATCGCAGCCGAGCGCTTTACTCTTCGCCATGGTATGCGCTGTCTCTCGGGCCCATGGCGCAGATCCAAACGTCGTTTATCCCACTGACAGCCTCTTTACCCCGGAAGGGAAGTCCATCCTTCTTTCTTCTTTAGACTGCCCTATGCTCTTTCAGGGGGCACTTGGAGAGACGGAGCAGCTGGGGGAAGTTGAGCAGGCAGAGCCCACTTTTCCGCAGTTAATCGATGCCGACGCGGATTTCAATAAGAATCTAATCGACAATAGCCCTTACATGATGAGAAATAGCCTTATAGAGAGAGATCTTAAGCAGTTTGAGGCTCAAGCTGTTGCGCGGCGGGTGATGGTCCGACTATTGGCTTGCGCTTTCCCATTGCGGCCAGCACTCTCGGCCGTTGAACGAGGCATGAAAGAAAGCGAGCTCCTCACTTTTTCTCCCTTTCCGTTAGAAGAAATCTATCGCGGAAGGCAACTGCAGGTCTTCACGGAAATGGTTGCAGCTCAGACTCAGCCACTCTCAAACTTCACCGGTTCTGCACTACCAGCGGAAGAAGGTGAGCAGCCAGTAGAGGCCATTACAGAGCGACGCTTTTATCGAAGAGTATCAGCGTTAACTCTTGGTCGTTTACTTTCCAGTGAAGACGGAGTTCGGACAAGCCGCTACTTCGACCTCACAGATCAGTTATTGCTTGCTTTGCTCTGGCCTCCACCAGCACGTAGACACGTAAGAGATGTCTGGAGCCACCCTGGAATACGTTTAGAAACTACTCTGATTACTCCAGCAGGACGTGGATTGGTTCATCTATATCGCCTAAACTCCTCAGACCAAGTGTGGCTGACAGGAGAATTGGAAAAGTCTCTTTATGGCCTGCGCTTTCTTCAAAGTCGATCCAACGACCTATCTTGCCTTTTCTTCTTCCTGTCAGAAGAGGGCTGGCGTTACTCTTTCTACCCTGGGCCCATGCATGAACAATCACGCAAGCCGGACAAGCAAGGCACTGTCTGCCTGCATGTTTCCTCCTCTTTACCAGCGGGCAGCCCTGCAATTGTATTCTGCTCCAATGGCGACATTCGAATAGCTGAAGAGATAGAACAACAACAAGAAGAAAACGGTGATGATGACGGCTACCCGTTGTTTGCAGAGCATCATCGATTGATCGGGCCGAGGCTGTCTGTGTTGCGTGTCTTTCCCTCCAAGGCGCCACAGGGCACACACCCTTTCTCTTCAGAAGTTCTCGACCTTGATGGAGGTCGGGAGCTCATAATAGAGGTTGATCGCCTTAAAGCCTTTCTGAAGCGTAGAGACGGCGCGTCGAGGGAATGCTACGAACTCTCGTTGGTCCGGAGTATCTGCAAATCGCTTCAAACACCCACATCACTCCGGAGATTGAGGCTACTCGCTGATGGACAAGTGGCTTACTCTGTTGGCGAGGTGGAAGATTCGTCTTTCGAGTTTCTGCCACAAAATATCCTGGAGTCCTTCGTTGACGCAACAACCAAAGCTGTTGTCAATCGCTTCGAAGATGGGCGAGTAATTATCTCTTATCCTTCGCCCATCTTGCCTGCTGCTATTATTGATGCGTCTGTTACCTCTTCCTCTTTCATCGCGTCAAACTCTCCAGCGGCCTCCGTTGCATCTTCACAGCATTCGTTCGTCTTAAGAGAGATCTTCTTTCCAGATGGTTCTTCAATATCTCATGATCTCGCCAACAACCTTGCATCTTTATACTATGGCGATATAGGCAGCAAAAGGAAAGGTGCTGATAGCAGCGACAAAAGAGAAAGGAACAGGAATGGCTGGCCGGTGATTGAGGTAGATCTCGATGTGGATCACACTAGCCGCGGTCATGCCTCTGGGATGGAGGTTCCTATCAATAAAGGTGGAGAACGAGTGCGCTGTCGAGCGGCTTTGAGAGACGGAAGTGCAGTGTTTATCAAGTATGACACGCGGCTAACTGCTGTGGCCAATGGGTCTATTCACCTCGTCACACGAGATAGATTTGCAGTTGTAGCACTTGATAACGGACAAGTCACATTTCGCCCCGCCACTGCCTGGGATAGAACGGTAACATCATATGCTGGTCTATGCTTGCACGTAAATTTAGTTTATTGTTGTTCTGACTTCTACAGGCAGAGCAAGTATTTCGTAAAGATTGCGCTTTGGATGGCGCGGAGGTTTCGCAAAAAGCACCCACTTCGCCTCTTCGGACGACAAAGAAGAAAACAAATTCTTTCGGCGATCCAGCAGTTTCCACTTCGATGACCACTGTGGCTCGCGCAGATGCTACTTCAAGCGCTCTTGCTGCTGGGATTGCAAGTGCTAAATCACGTCGCGCGACCAAACGCTCAACTTCGACCCCCTCTCCTCCTTCACCACCTCCACCTTTAACCTTTGCTCTAAACGATCCACTGCCTGCCCCCGAACGAGACGCGGTCTTTTCTGCCCACCTCCTTTCTGGTCATTGCTCTTTACAAGTGAGTGTTCAATAACACTATTCTTGATTCTCTTCCTTATTGAGGGGGAATTGCTTGAATAGGACGCGGAACACAACTACTTCGAAGCTGATCTCGCTTCCACGCGACGGCACAAGGCCAGTCTCGCAAAGGAAGACAACCAACAAAGTAAAGGAGACAAGGAAGAACCTTTTTATGTAAGGGTTGTTCTATCGGGAGAGGTTGAAGGGCTGAAGCCTCCTGCTGTTATTCGCAATCCCAAGTCCCCGCGACTCTTCATCGTAAATCGTGATGGCTCCGCGCTTGAAGCTGCCAGTCAGCAGGCCATTGCGCTGATGGAACACCGAGCTGGTGTAGTCAAAGCTACTGTTCCAGGTAGCGCCACACGCCACTACTTGGTCGGAAGGTGGGATGGACAACTCTCTTTATTCGTGCTTGATCCAACGATGATGATATGCTAATATCTCTCCGTTGCACTTCACAGGCCTGTATTAGCCGAATTTGGCGAAAAAATTGGCTTTCAGGAAGTCTTTGGAGCACGACAGTACATGTCATTTCCCCTGCCTGCTTCTGTTTTGGCTCTGCTGCGCGAGTCACCAGTGAGTCTATACAATACGCCACGGCGCCTCTTCGAGAGGTTTGTTTTCTTTGAGACCCGCAGCTTGGCATCCGGAGACTTTGACCTGATCGCCCAAGCTCTTCAACGGTTAGCATTCACTGTTCATCCGTTCATCTATGGCCACCATAGATAGATTGACTTCTTCCTTTGGTAGTTGTGAGGCATTCCGCACACAACGCATGCAGTCCATCGATCGTTTTGCGGTGGATGATCCACGGACGAAAGAGCAGATCGAGGAAGAGGAGGCTATGGTGAAGAGACTGAAGCAGGCGTACAAGTTGGCCAAGCTCAATGCGGCCAAGCGGCGAGAACAGCGCGCTAAGTACGGATTCCTTTGCATTCACAGCAATTTACACTGATATTTCGGCATATTTTGTCAAATAGGGAGAAGGCCGCAACTGACACAGAGGAGGAACAGGAGGATGAAGCGAAAGACAAGAAGAGCTTCAAGCCAACCAAGATTAGCGATGCGATTGCCGAGGGCCCAGAGGATGAAGAAGAAGGAAGCGAAGATGACGTTGACCATTTCTCAGATGACGAAGAAGCACAGGTAAAACGGTATTCTCTTTCGCCTCTCCTGTATCCTTGTAACCCTTACGGCCCTGCTCCATGACTTAGTTGGATCCACAGGAGGAGGAAATCCGTGCGACTTTCGAGGATTATGCTGTGGATTCAGGAGTAGCTGAGGGCTGGGCAGGGAGTCCAATGATGCCTCTACATGCGCTACAAGATGCATTGGTTCGTATCTGTAACCTCTTCATTCCATCCGATCTTGTTGAAGAAGCTGTTGTTGAGAGCGGCGAGATCGAGTTAGGCATGGAGGAAATAACTCTTCATGAGTTTCGAGGAATCTACCATTGGTAAGATTAGATATCCTGGCTCTAACTACTTGCTCAGATATAATTCCGCTTGATATTGTTTAGTCTTCAGCAGTTGCTGAAAGGCGAGCGACCCAGAGCAAGCAAAGAGGACGAAGAAGTGGGAACAGGAGATTTGATGGAGCGCCGTGACGGATCTGTCTCGACGCTAGGTAGCAAACTAAGCGCACATGCTCTTACTAAAAGTAACGGTGCGCGGTCACTGGCTGGACTGCCTCTTGGAGACGATTCGCCTGTTGCTAAGAGAGCTCCGCGCACCGCACCAGTGCTGAATCTTAAGCTGCTACCCCCTTCCGATTCGGTAGCTTCAGAAGAAATACTCAGTCTTGATGCTATCTCCCAGAGCACGGCAGCAGGATCAGCTGTAAATGTAGTGAGAAAGAAGGTTCGCTCTTATGAATAGATCTTCTGTATGGTGTGCTGTATTTGTTGAAAAATATTCGAACTTTTCTCTCTCTTGACAATACTGGGAACCCAAACGTCTGGGATCGAAGATATGATGTTGCCGCGGCTTTGAGAGTTACAGTGTATGACTATAAGCTAAGCAATGTAGACTAGCTACTGCACAGTAAATTACACCGGATCCGAGCAGAATGAGTCTTGTTGCGAGGGGTGGCAATAATAGTTGGCCATGCAACAAAAGGAGAAGAAAGCTTTGGCATCATCCATCTGGTGGGACCGTCAAATACCTTGTCATAGAATATCCTTTCGTTTCACATGTATGGACCTGGCGGAGCCCAACGATTTCAGGTACTTCCATGCGGTTTAGTGGTGGGCTCGTTTTCATACTTTCGGATCTCTTTGTGCTGCTGCCTCTGATTGATTAGAAAGGACAGAATGCCGGGCCTCAACGACCCCCGTTACTCGAAATACCTCCAAGTAAGTATTTTTCTCTTATGAGTTTTATATGGTTGGCATTTGACAATGATGATGTTAATGGGGTGAACAGACTTACGAATGATGTTCGAGCCGCGCGTTGCCGTGGAGTTCAAACCTCCTATTGAGAAGGCGCCGATGCCTTCTTACAGTGGTATTGCTCAGTATACTTCTCTTTTCGAGACTGCCCCACCTCCAGTGCGCGCAGAGTTTGTTTCTCCACTCGAGCGTAGAGCACAGACGCGTGCTCGATTGCAAAAGACGCACGAAGAAAAGAATGATTTGCTTGCGTCAGACTGGGATCCACATAACAATCCTAAGGCCACGGAAAATGCATACACCACGCTTTTTGTTGGCAGGCTCTCGTATGAAACCAACGAGAAAAAGTTGCGTCGCGAGTTCGAACAGTTTGGAGCTATCAAAACATTGCACCTCGTGCATGACTTGGAAGGGAAGTCTCGTGGCTATGCCTTTATTGAGTTTGAGAATGAAGCAGACATGACAAATGCCTTTCGCAAGGCTGATGGCAAGAAGATTGACGGCCGACGGATAGTCTGCGATGTTGAGCGTGGGCGAACCGTACGACAGTGGAAACCAACGCGTTTGGGCGGCGGACTGGGAGGGCGCCCTGCTGCTAAGAGTAAGAAGGACATAAAGGAGGAGGCTGCGAGTCAAGCAGCAGCGGCAGCGGCAGCTGCTTCTGCGATGGGAGCAACAACTGGCCAACCTTCCGTTCGAGTGCCCACTGAGGTATCACGCGGTGACAGCCGTAGTCACCGCCGCGAACGTTCTCGATCGCGGGATCGTGAACGACAACCTCGATCATCTTTCCGTCGAGACCACTCACGGGAACGAGATTATGGAAATGGAGGAGGAGGTGGACGGCATGGAGGTTCTTATGCCCCTCCTCCCTCGACATACGGTCCAGCGCATGATAATAGCTATGGTGGAGGAGGATATGGCGGGTCTGCAACACAGCATGCAGCAGGACGTAGTGATAGCCGAGATCGTGATCGTGATCGCAATCGTTTCCGAGGGGATCGAGACCGTGAAGGACGCAGAAGAGAGAGATCTTGGGATCGCGACAGGAGATGATCCTATAGTTATTATTTAGTCATCAATAGCGGCGGAAAGAAAAGTCAGTAGCAGATTTGGATGTGCAGATTAATAATTAATTGGGTGTGATTTGTTATAACCAACCTAAGGTTAGATATAAGTTCCTTCTATTTTTAGCTTTGTTTAGTTCCTCGCCTGTCACCCTTTGCAAGGCAAACAATAGCAGATGAAGGCTGCTAGGCTAACAAGGCGGTCTGCGCGAACTGCACAAAATCGATGAGTGTCAGGGTTAGGGTAGTTAGATAGCGTGAATTGGGGCAGCACCACCAAAATTTCGGCATTACAAACCATTTCAAATCAAAAATTTGCAGTACCTGCTGCTGGCCACATTCAGCCCGGAGTTAGCTAAAATGTTGAGTGGAACGTTGCTTGGGAAAGGGTAAAATAGATGTCCAAATTTTCCAGTTTCCTAAATATGCGACTCAGAATTCTTTTTGTGAATGCGATAGACGAGAATCTTCATGACCTTGAACTTGAAGACGATAAAGATTATTGATGATGATGAATAACGTGGATTGTTGACGATTGCGAAGCGTTTCTAATGAATGATCACTGACTGATTGGCCTATGACCCAGTCTAACTTTTCTTGGGTGAACAAGTTTATAGGGAGGGAGAATTAGTTGTATAGGGGCCGAACACTATATACTATTTGAATATTATCAGTGATACTATTCGGCGGTATCCGACGAACAAAAGTTGTAATTTCTGAAGAAGGTTTGAAATTAAAAGATTGGAAGATCACTTTAAGCATTTAACTTAACAAGAACACTTACTACTTACTATTCGAACGCCCTCGTGTGCACAATCGAAATAGTATATCCCGTAGTGATGGTCCCACACAAACGATAACCTGTACGATAGATAACCTCATATACGATAGATAACCTACAGTATTTGGTCTCCCTATACTAGTAGTTATGGGCGGTATCTGTTAGTAGCAGCAGTTCGTTGGAGGAGAAGGGTTAGGGTTGGTAAGTTCTCATCAATTAAAAGATAATAGTTATCGAGATGAGTCAAGATTGTCGTGGATAAAGTCCAAGAGAAGAAGAGAAGAAGAGAAGAAGAGAAGACGAGAAGAAGAGAAGAAGAGAAGAAGAGAAGAAGAGAAGAAGAGAAGAAGAGAAGAAGAGAAGAAGAGAAGACGAGAAGAAGAGAAGAAGAGAAGAAGATTAAGATCATGATCGCGAAGATAAAAGAATAAAAATAAAAATATGTTCGAGACCGCAAAGATGAACGAACGATCGATGACAAAAGATATCGTCGCATGCAGCGTAGAGATGATGATCCAATGGATATTTCTGAAAGCCATCATCCGTCCTATTATGTTGTTGTTGTTGTTGTTGTTGTTGTTGTTGTTGTTGTTGTTGTTGTTGTTGTTGTTGTTGTTGTTGTTGTTGTTGTTTGCTCGAGTTAGTGAGGGGTTAGTCAGAATTAGGGTTTAAACTCAACGTTGCTGCACACAATGGAAGAAGAAGAAGAGGGGAAGCTACCACTGAAGAGACCATACTGATCTTGCCTGCCGACAGAGACACCCGCACCCTTTCTTTGTTTTCTCCATGTTTGCTGAACTTCTGCATACGGACATTTGTAATGTGGAAGAAGCCTGTCTCCGCATGAATGGCAGATGGCGAAGGAAGAAACTAGTCCATGCGTTGACTTCTTCCTTCATGTCTCTTCATAATGTTGCAGTTCTGCTAGTGGCTGGGACAAGAAGATGCTAGCGGTTCCGCGCTTCCACCCTATTCGATGGATATGTTATGCACGGTTGGCCCCTATGCGCTGAGAATAAAATTCGAGAGAGACAGAGAGAGGGTAGTGGTCAGAGCAGTGGTTACTTCGTGATTTAACAACGTTTGCAGTCCTGAGAAAAATCACCTTTTCTATCTAAGTGCTGCGTAAGTTGGAGTACTAGTAGTATCATGTCAATTTTATGTATGTTGGTGGTATCACGCCATTTGTTGCACATAATCAAATAGACGCCTAACTTTTGTTATGCTGGCGTGAAATGTCGTTATGATTCTGTGGATTACACCAGTACCCTTCGTTCTATCTACTTGGGTGGTGGTCGTTAGGGTGGGTGTAGGCAACGCCCATCGATGTACAAAATCAACTTTGTACAAAATCGACGAGTGAATATCCTTCCGGACTGACCTGTTAAATGTATTGATTGATCTCTACAGGTGTTTGACTGATGCATACGTAGTATGTCGCTTAAAAAGAAATGTCGCTGTGTTCTGTGAATTTTATCTGCAACGACCAGTAAATTCTCAGTAGTCCCCTTCTTCCTCTCTACTTGCAAAGCCGGGAGGAGGCTACGGATATTCTAACTGCTATTTTTGGCTTATTTCTACCTACCTATTAACCCTTTGTACAGTATAAACTCACCCCAACCCATAATCAGTCAGCATCGCCAATATGTTATTGTGTTTTCACTATTAAACTGGTTCAATTGATCGAAGGAAGGTAAGAACATTCGACGGCGAACTGAAAAGCAAGTCTCTAAATGGAGTGAGTACACATATATAACACTATATATATAACTAACCCCTTCCTTCAAGTTGTTTGTGTATGTGTCGCGTGGAAAACATCCATTAGGTGAAGTGAGTTTTAATGATTAGGTGGTGTGTGGTGGTCCTGAAGATGCTGCTTTCTGTCTTAAAAAATAAGCTAGAATAGTTGGGAAATTCCTCGAAAATGAATGTTTGCATCCCACTGAACAGGTCAGGCGAGAATGTTCTCGTAGGCGTGGGCAGGCGAAAGGTCGTCGCAACCAGGTGTTTTTCAGCTACACCAGCCGACCTTTATCGCCGACCTTTATCACTACTCAATCGACGCAACAAACCCTTACTCAACAACGTCTACAGCGGCCCTCCGCGAACGTCTGCAGTACCGCAAGCGGTAGTTTTAGCTCAAAAACAACGAAGAACGTGAAGCATTTTTTGCGTACATCACTGAGAAGAGTGATAATCTCATATCTCACTCATATCATAGTTTGCATATCATAATTGTGACATAGTATACTATACAGTACAAGACTACCACCATGTAAGGTGGAAGAAAGAATGGGTCACACTCACATTATCAGCCTTGTTTACATCCATCCACCCACCGCCCATCAAGCAATAATATACACCTCAAAAGACAGATTTTAGACGTGCTGTGCTGCCACACCCGGCTGCAGGCCGGCAATTATTACATTGCGTGGTAATCTAATATGGAAAGATGATTATTATATTCTTATGATTATATATGTGTTATAATATAAAACCACGAATGCCAAAAAATAATGGCGATCGATGTCATAACACCACATCCACTATCTAAGAAATGAAACAAGGAAAGCAAACTGCAAAACCACCGCATAGGTACGTTTTTTCATGCAAAACTAGGAACTTGGGGCTGGGTGGAGAGTACGAAATCTCGATGCTGTATGACAATAATCTCGAGTGAAACTGCTCTCTGAGGAGTTGGCGAAAATGAACGAAGGAAGAAACATGATAATGATTATTGTGATTCTAACGCTAAACCCCGACATTAAAAGGTGCAATTAAATTAAATTTGGTAGATAAAAGGTCATATGCAAGAAAAATCTGTGAAGTCGACAAAGCGCGAGAAAAACGCCTTCCAGAAATATATATATGCCTGGTGGCTTTCCGCATCGAGAGCATACATGTTCACAAAATCCGTGCGAAGAGACTGAGACTGTTCTCATGATTTGCCCCAACCACCACTTCATGGGAGAGGAACTGCTGCGAGCGAAGGACACAGTTAAATGATTCTACAGGATTTTCCAGAGTGGACTTTCGCCGGCCATGCGCATGGTAAGGGATCTCCTTATGGAAGGACATACCACACATTCAAATGAAGACTTCTATCACTGTCTTGCGCCTAAACCATGAAATGGTTAATGAGGGATGACTTGGTGCATTGTCTGCACTGCAAAGTCGGGAAAATATGATGAGATTAATGGAGGACGATCCGGCCGTAGTGCCGTAACAGATTGGAGCAAGAGGTGAGTTCTCAATAGGTTGGCATGGTTAGTACGAAAAGTTGATTTAACTCCAATAGGCAGCGACGATCAAGGACGCGGCCCTCGAGTCTCCGGAGATCAAGGGCCATGCTGTATGAATGAACTTGAAAGTTGCTTGGGGCGTGCGCCACATATTACATTTTACTGTCAACCTCATCAAGAACAGAACAAGAGGACCTGTATTCTTTTTCTGGACGTTCCTCTCTCCCATCGGAGGAGGTCTTTCTCTTTCTCTTACAGAAAGAAATTCCCAAGGAACCATCTCACAAACATCATGCAAGATGTAATTCGTGTAATGCAAAATATGGTGGCGCTAATCTAAAGACGACAATGGGACAGTGTAAATCCAGATCTGATCTAATTGGATCCGACTGGAGCTTACAGTCCTGGATACAGACTCATCAATATCAACAACTCGGCGATGGTCTCTCCTGCTGTGTCTCTATCTCCAACAAACGACTTTTTGTTAGGGTAGAAGGGTGTTTGGCTGCCCTTTAACTTAACTATAACTGGCCGGCAACTTTAACTTCCCCCGGCTGACCACCACACGCCGCGGTCCTGTCCTTGTCAAGCCATTCATCACACAATCCCAAAGATGGCAGGCAGCAATCAACCAGTGCAGATTCGCACCAGAAAGTTCCTTCGCAACTCTTTGCTTGCGAGAAAGCAATTCGTAAGAAGCGCCATATGCTGTAGTCTTGTCAGGATTTATTCTAATAACAGGTTCTTCCTTTCCTTCCTCTTCGCAGATTGTCGATGTCATCCATCCTGGCAGAGCCAATGTTAGCCGCTCTGAGTTACAAGAGAAGCTTGCTCAGGTAGAATTTAGTTCTTAACTTTACGAGAAGGCTCTTGTATTGACTGCGAAATGTCCTTCTTTAGCTCTTCAAGGTGAAGGAGGTTGACCGTGTCTTTGTCTTTGGCTTCCGCACCGCTTTTGGTGGTGGACGCAGCAGTGGCTTCGCTCTGATATACGACTCTGTCGAGGCTGCCAAGAAGTACGAGCCCAAGTACAGATTAGCCAGAGTAAGTAACTCTGTTAGCCTGATGTTCCCCATCGCTTGTCACTGACAGACAACCTTGCTTCTGACAGAATGGTTTGGCCAAGAAGAGAGAGGGCTCTAGAAAGCAGATCAAGGAGAAGAAGAACCGTGGCAAGAAGGTCTGGGGTCTGGGTCGTCGTCTCGCCAGACACAAGGCCAAGAAAGCCGACGCTTAAACTGCTCACCATACATGTAATTAGCATCGGGATTGTTGGCCTGCTAACCAGTGAAAATATCACAAAATCAATATGTGTTTCCATTATTCAACGGAAGTTTTTGAAATGGGTACTTCATAACCGCAGAGTGTATGAATCATTGCAGAGCAACAATATGTGTTACGTTATTTACAACAACAATTTAGAGCATGACGGCTTATCCACTACAAGGATTATGGCGAATAAAGTCTAGAGGCAAACAAGAATTCTAACTAGGCATGCGCCAACATATGAGCAGCATCGTTGAGTCGCGTACCCCGAGTGTTCAAACTAATCTCTAGCTGCTTGGAGAAATGTTGGGAAGCTTCGTCGTCCGAGGCACCTACAAGAAGCTTTTCATAGATCCACATGACATCTTTCTCAGCTTGCAATTCGGGCAGATTGCAGGGGATGGCAAGGGAGAAGAGCGAGACCAAAAGCATGGAGTGCTCTCTCAGGATGTTATAAACATCACAACAGAGATCGACGAAGGCATGATACTGCTGTTCACCTCCGATGACACACTTCATAGCAGGTGTGAAGACAAAAGGGGCACGCTCTCTTTTCACGCCTAACTTTGACTTGAAATTGCCTAAAATATGCCCAAAGTCGATATGGAAGAAGTGGCCAGACTTGGTAATCATGAGGTTATCGTTGTGACGATCTCCCAACCCAAGCACATAGGATGCAACACAATAAGCTGCCGTGGAGATGGTGAAGTTTTGAACTCGCCTAAAGCCAAACGAGTGTAAGGCCTTGTTAAATTTCGCTCAGAAGGGAAATTGATTCACTCACCTTTCGTATTCTTCGTTTCTATTCGCTTCTTCAATACCTTCTTCTTTGATCTGATCTTTGATCCAGTTAGAAATAACCGAGAAGTCGCTCACTGCTCGCATTGCCGCTCCTAGCTTTCTAGATAACGAACCAGACTTACTGGCACCACCCTTGCTTTTAGTCTGCGAGTCCGTTGCCTCCATCAAAATGCTACCTAAAGTTGTGGCATTTAAGACGACCTGCAAAAGGCCGCGCTCATCGCCTGTGGAAATGCAATCATAAAGCATCATTCGCATATCCAATCCTTCTCGTCTCCAAAGATCATTCATTACGCGGAGAAGTTGAATAATAAGAGCATCTTGCCGAAGATCGTCACCAACCTTGAGCATGAGCACAACATCTGGACCACCTGATGCATTCTTCAACGTTAGCCACAAAGGTTTCTTCTTGGATTCCATTACTCGACATCGATCAACGTCGATTCCACAGACCTAAACAAACCACTGTTAAGAAGTCAGCGAGAACAGAAATACATATCACCTCACCGTTAAATGTGGATTGAGGGGAAGTTTAAATGCCGTTGGCAACACAATTTCCTTTAAGCGATCGCGCAAGATACGTTTGCGATCCTCCTTCGTTTCGCCCAATTTGACGGCTTCAGCAACATGCTCTAATCTACGCATGACAAACATTTGATGGCCAAGTTCAATACGATGATGGCCACAGTTTCGAATGTACACCTATAGGGAGTACAGATCATAAACATTAAACGAGAAAGATCCGTTGCGAGGAAGAAGATTGAAAATACCTGTAGAAGGACAATGTAGCGTTTGCTCACATCAGCATTGTGAACTTCTGACTGCAACAGCCAATAATAAATGTGTCCGATGAGCTTGTTGTTAGTCAATGCCCGGCGAAGAAGATATCGAGCCAAGGCAGAATCAACGAATGTCTCAAACTTGAGTTGTTGACACAGCTGTAGCATGTAGAGTGCTAGTTCTTCATCAGGTAGATCTTCCAAGCAGTGAACAGCGAACGCGCGGACTTTGGGATCCATAAAACGGCGATCAAGCAACTGCAGAGCTTGGACAGCTGTTGGTTGTTTCCACAGATCGAGGAGATCATAAAGCTCTTGAACACGCTCCGCTTTGTTCCACCGCACACTCATAACAAACGCAGGGAGCAGTTCGGCTCTATGGAGGATAGAGAAACGAAGGTCCCAAAGCAGATCTTTATCTGCTGAGGACAGCATCGACAAGCTGAGCGGATTGAACGAAACTTGAAGAATACGATCCAACTCTAGCTTGTGAGCTTCGGAAAGACTGTCTTCACCCGCTATCTCATAGTCGATAGGGTCATTTCGAGCTGGCAAACTGTGTACGACTCGAACGCGTGGTGTGCCGCTATCTTCCGCTAGCACTAGATCAGGCGCAAGCACGAGGTTCACCACGCAAACAGTTCCCTCCTTTCCATTGCTTAAAGTAGTGCTTACAGGAACCTCGACTTCACGTTCTTCTTCTGGAAAGAAATACAGTTCCTTCACACAATCCAGACAGCCTTTGAAGTCGTAGAGAGTACAGGCAGACCATCCAAGCGGAATACGGCCAGCAGAAGTTGCTGCAGCAGCACCTAATTGGGTAGAACTACTTGTGCGCTTTCGCCGGCAGCCATAAATCTTAATCAGCGCGCGCGTAGCACGAGGGAGATCTCTCACTGCTATGTTGAAAGACAGCCGTTCCTGCAAGGAGAGCACCCACTGACCATCATTGTTACGAGCCAATCGACTGGAGGTTCCCCTAGTAGATGTCTTAGGAGCAACTTCAACGGAAAGAGTAACAGGCTCGCATAGAGGAGTCATAGCCAAGAAGAGTGCAACCTGCACTTCCAGGAAAGCCAAACCCTCCTTAGCCAGTACATCTAAAGTCTTCGATCCCAATACCAGAGTAGATAGATCAATCTGGAAGTTTGAGTTGACATCCGAAGATTGCAAGAGCATGAGGCCGTCTCCTACGCCTTGACCTAGCGCCTTTTGTGGTCCACTTCCGCCTGAATGAATGAAGACTTCAGTTCGACCCAACAATAGCTCTGACAGCTGCTCTGCCGCTAACTCCAAAATACGTTGCTGCTCACCAGAAAAGCTCTCTTGACTATTATCCAGCCTGTTATTGACCTGCAGCATTCCCATAGCCTCTCCAGTGAGTGGATGACGTAAAGGCACTCCCAACACTTGTCGTGTGCGGTATCCTGTTCTCCGATCCATGGTTGCGTCAAAGCGAGGGTCTTGATAGGCATCAGGAATATTTACTGGAGCATTGGTTTGAAGCACAGCTCCAGCTAGTCCTCGTACTGGGAGACGAACACCCTTACTGCGCTCTGAGATCTTAAGAATCATACTCTTTCCATCTTCACTCAAGACGAAGAAGCCCACACGATCCACTTGCAATGCAATCTTTACCGTCATAACCATTCGACTCATAACTTCATCAGGGGACAATTCGGGAGTGAAAGCGGTGCCTAGTTCATAGAGAATGCGTCGCACCTTCGGCGAACTGGCCATTCGATTTATGTCGAGAATATTCTCCACGTGCTTGAAGAGAGAGCGCATCTCATGGTCTTTTGACCAGTCTACATCAACGTTCGTATCATTGCCAATCAATGCATTACTTCCACTGATGAGCTCCTCGTAAACTGCACGGCTGAAAGTGAGACAAACGGTGTCGTGGATGGCTCGGATGGAGGCGGCACGCTTTTCAGACGTCATCAACGCTCTCTCACCAAAGTAACACCCTTCAGTTAAGCGATTGACAATTCGCCCAAGATCTCCTTTCTTGAGCAAAGCTGGCTGGTCTTGAATGAGGACGTCCACGGCGCCCTTGTTGATGACATAGAAGACGTCTCCATCTTCTCCCTGGCAGAAGACCACGTCGCCACCTCGATACGACACAACACTGGCCTTTTGCTCAAGCACGCAGAGCTGCTGGTCGCTAAAGTCTGAAAAGGCAGGAACACTGGCAAGAAAGTCCTTGGCACGCATCTGCAGCCCCTGCGATGCCACCATGGAAGGATGGCGCGAGGCTTTCTTCGATTTTCTCGGTCCATTGTTGTATAAAGGATTTTCAAAGACAACTTTGTCATTATTGGTCTTGACATAGAGGGAAAGGCGGGCGGCTTCTGAGAAGAGGGGCATATAGTTTGAGTCGATGATCTCTAGGCAATAAGGATAATCCTCGCGAACACCCATCTCTCTTAGGCAAGGGGGGAAAATAGTCCAAACGATCAAAATTGGCTGCTAGGGGAGAGTGAGTGAATCCAGAAGCCGTCGTCACGAGTGCTATCGCTCGGCTCTGTGGCAAAGAACGAGAAGAACTGGCTGGAGCAACGATCGAATGACCGCTTTGAACCTGCTAACTATTGCTACGAAGCGGGGGAAATATCCTCCTTGAGATACGGCAACGGCTCTTTCCGGATCAAAGATGCATTATACCGGATTTGTACTAGATATGCCCTGGAATGTTAACTTACATTTTTATAAAAACGATAAGGAGAAATCATTGGCACAAGATAAGGAATGCTGCGGAAAACAAAAGTTATCCGCAATCTCTGATCTTGCCACAGCCATGTCAACGTAGCGGACTTGATCATATCACAATACAATGCACGACGACACTTGATAGCATCAAAGCTGAAATAATAACTATACACACAAAACTATGGAATACAACGGAGTTGCTCCTCAATCATCATTTGCATCTTGGCCGAGGAGATGCGTCTGGATGGCTCAAATGACCAGGCAACATCAAGCTACAACAAGACAGAGGGTTAGGGGGTTAGGGTTCGGATAACTATATAGTGGTCAAGTAAAACATCAGCTTTACCATGTTGCGTAGCCACACGAGATAGGGATGGTCGGGTAGAGCTTCCATGCCGTGTATTCGAAGGTCTGGTCGTAAACCATCCTGCAGCAAGTCCACGAATGCCGCCATCGTTAGCTCTTGAAAGCGTGTATCGTCAAAAGGAACGAGGCCCGTGGCAATCTCAAAGATGACCATGGCCAAGGACCAAACATCTGCAGCTTCAGTAACATTCCGCTCTAAACGGGTAGAGGATGCATCGCCAGCCAAGCCGCTTGCCAGCATCGTCAGCCTCAACGTCTCGGGACTAGACCAATTGATATTACTAAACAACACCACAGCAATGGAATTATCACATAGGCCATAGCTAATAGCATGAATGAAACATATGTCATTATTACCTGGGCAGAGTCTTCCAGCGCGAAGCCACGCCCATGTCTTGTCTCGCTCGCGCTTCACCCAAATCCGCCAATTTTATTCGCAGATCCTCAGTCACTATGCCAAATTTAAGATAATTTGACACATCCACGTCAAAATAACTAAGGAAAGAGACTTACCCAAGAAGTTCAAAGACTTGATGTCGCAGTGAATGAATCCCTTGGAATGAAGATAAGCTAAGCCAGCACAACAATCGCGCATCATGGCAAGGCGCACACGGACAGGCAACCAACTAGATATCGTGCTATTGAGCAAGGAAGATATACGTATTGATTCCTTGTTAACACCGAGTCGACTGCCAAGATCGCTGGGATTATTGGGAGTTGCTGCCTGGGCGAGAGAGGACAGCAGCGCATTAGTGGTCGCTACGTTACTTTTGTCATTGCCGGTGATAAGCAACAAAGAGCGAGTGTTCCAGCGCCCACTTCGTAAAGAAGCACTTTCTTCCAAATGCTTGGCTCTATTCCGTGACAAACAAGCTCAACAACACAACGAAAAACAAGAGTCATGAAATCAAGACACTCACCGAGTAGATTTGGAATAAGAGAGAGATTTTTGCGATTTCTGCGATTTTTCGGTTTCAATGAGTATTTTGCGTGGACCAAGGCCGAAGCCCATCTCTCTTGTGAGCATCACCGAGGAGGGAGACATCAGCCGCGCACTTGTTGTGCCTTGCCTGATAGGAAGCCTTGTTGGCTGAAATCCTCGTTTGACAACTTGATCATCAGACACAGCTCTCTCGTTGCTACGGTTATCCAGGCGAGTGGCGAAGGTTGTGATCGGACTGCTGCTACCATCATCTCTTGAGTGCTGGGGACTTCTGGCCAACGACTGCTTCAGCAAATTGCATTCTTCATTGCTGGGCCTATTGGTCGGGTAGGAATCTCCTGTCATACTATCGCTCAATAGTGCCTTTCGGGCCGAGAGCAATGGACTAGATCGTACGCTACTGATGCCCATCCCAGCGCGCTCCTCCTCCAGCAAACGATAAAAGCTCCCCGCCCCAGCATTGTAGCTCTGATCCTCGATATCCCCTGAAACATCGTGGGCGGTCGAATGGTCTCTAAAGTTCCACATTGTCCATCGAATAATACATGGACAACAACAACTGCCCTCTTCTTCATCTTCCGAACGTTGTGGCATCGCAGAGGTAGTCGTAGCATCCAGATAAGCCATATCCTCAGCAGATATCAAGCCAGCTTGGAAGAGCACGCGCTGCATAGTCTGGTTATCCTTCTTGGCGTGCAAGAAGTCGAAAAGAGAGCCATGAACGCAGAACTCAGTGACGAGGGAGAGCGCAGGGGGCATGATCGCCACACCCTGACAGCTCACAATGTTCTCATGCTGCAAGCTGTTGAGAAGCGTCGCTTCTTCACAAAAAGAGATTATTCTCTCCGGAGTGAGTTCCATGCAAAACAAAAACTTTATTGCCACCTGGTAACATCATGAGGATAGATGAGCACCGCAATCGCATGTAGCAGGCGACGAAGGAGGAGAAAAACCTGTTGTTCATGATAATAACCCTTATATACTCTTGCTGTGCCTCCGGAAAAGAAGCCCGTCGTGTCCAAGGTCAACTGGCTGAAGGGGATGATCGGCACCACCTTGCGCTCGAATTGGATCACCGAAGAAGTCACCAGCTTCACGAGATCACGATCCATATCCCAAATACCTAATAAAGGCTCATTTAACTGACCACCTTTGCTGTCACGATACAGTCCTAGACAAGAGCGAGGAGACAATTAGCACATCATCTTGATTGGGTGGAGATTGGAGACCATTACCTTGCCAAAAGCGGGAGTCAAAGGCAAAAGCCAGCACAATAAACCAGATTTGTAGAAACTCCATGACTTCTAAGACGATTTCCACAGTGCACGCAGCGGATCTGCTCTGATGGCCGGTATAAATGAGCAGGCAGCCCATCTGCAGCAAGAGCGAAGCCAGATTAAGGCCAGAGAAGACGTTGAGAGCTGGACGGCGAGACAAAATGCGTTGTGGTGCGAGAAGGACAGCAACGTAGAAGACGAGTAGTTCAAGGAGAATGCCACAGGCGGAGATGAGCAACGCCCTGAACCCCACTGTCAAGTAGAGCGAGAGCGGAATGCTGAAGCTTGCTGCCGTCCACAGACTCCCCAACAATAAGCTGCGCTTCGCAGATGACAGCCCAATGCTAGGGTGCATGAGGAAGATGCTCACACTCTCAGAAGCGCAACGCAAGACGAACCACTTGCCCAGAGAGAAGAAGGGATTGTCCGTGAGCAGTCCTAACGCGCTCACCACTCCCACAAGCAGCATCGCCACTATCAAAGTCACGACAGCGCTGAGATACACAGGCAGCATATAGGAAACGATGAAGGAGAAGGGTTTCCATATCTTGCAGACGAGGCGATTGAGCATGGTGAGAATTAGGACAAGGCTGAAGATAATCTCCACCACACCCACTATGAAATAGGGCAGTGGAGCCCACCCAATATGATCATCACTCGAGCATGTGTGATAGTCACCGAAAGAGATGTCAGGATATGCCATCCTTTCTTGATCTATCGCTTCTGAGTAAACGAAATCGAACGCCGGATGAATGATAGAGTTAAGGAAATACAGTACCAGTTAAGGAAATACATAAGAGCTCTGGCCTTCTTCTCTTGGTGAGTAGAAGAGTAAAATAGGATTAGAATGGAAGGTGATGGTTCAGTTGGTCAGAAGCGACGGTCTCGTTTCGACGAAGAAGGAGAGGGTCCTCAGCCAAAGAAGTTGTCCCTAGACATCAGCGCAGCGGCTGCGAAAGCGGCGGAGATCTCCAAGCAGCTGTCCAGCAAGGTGCCCTGTTCTGCCCTGCTTCCTTCTTCTCTTGTCCTGTCCCGGATCTACCCTGACTTGATTTATCTAATGACTTCGTAGATTGCTGCCATGTCCTCTATGCTAGGCCAGATCAATGCCAGCAAAGTGGACCGCAAGTCAGCCTATCGCCCTCTGCTGCTGGACGACCAAGGTGAGTGAGTGAATCGCTGCCCTGTCTCGCTGTGCTTCATCATCTCTATGCAACACTCTGCCTATTCTTTGCCTTTCTCTTGCAGGTAGAGAGATCGATGAACAGGGCAATCTGGTCAAGCATGACGTGCAGCAGGTCAAGACATTGGCCGCCAATCTTGCCGTCTCTCAACCCGTCAAGAAGAAGGAGAATCCTTACCTCTCCCACCGCTCTGCCAATGAAGTTGACGAAGGCGCTAATAACGCGATAGTTGATGAGAGGCTGCCCACTCATAATCGCATGGCCAAAGTTCGCAAAGCGTTGCAGTTCATTGAACCAGGCAAGTTTGTCCAAGAAGCCTCCAAGCTGCAAGAAAAGGAGGAGAACAAGATAATTGCAGGGTATGCATCAGGTCGTAAGAAGCTTCAGCAAGGCCACAGTGGCCAAGAGGAGGCGTTGGAGGCGGCAGTGGTGGACTCCCCCTTGCCTTCTCTCTCTCCCCTCGACTCCATTCCTCCCCCACCTGACTCTGTGACGCCTTCCCTGGAGTGGTGGGATGAAGCATTTCTTCCCAAACTACGTCGTGAGCAACGAAAAATCTCGAAAGCAGCCGCAGCGGAGAAGGATGACTTCGCTTTGCTCTCTTTGGCCAATAGTCGCACTTACAAATACATCCAGCATCCCTTGCCAATAAAGCCGCTCATTGCCGAGCTTCAACAAAAGCCTCTGCCAATGTATTTAACGAAAAAGGAGAGGAAGAAGCTTCGTAAAGCGAACAGACAGGAGCGAGAGAGAGAGAAGCGCGACAAGCAGATGCTGGGCCTCATTCCTGCGCCGGAGCCCAAATTCAAACTCAGCAACTTTATGAAGATTTTGGGCGATCAGGCTGTTGCAGATCCTAGCAAGGTGGAGTTGAAGGTACTCCAGCAGATGCAGCAGCGTGTGTTAAATCATGAGATGCGAAACCAGGCAGCAAAGTTGACACCAAAAGAACGAAAAGAAAAGAAAATCCGCAAGCTTCAAGAAGACACTTCCAAGGGAGTCTATGCCGCTGTCTTCCGAGTCACAGACTTCTCTTCCCTTAAGCATCGCTTTAAAGTGGATGTCAATGCCCAGCAGCTCTTCCTCTCTGGAATTGGTAAGGATGCATGCCTTTCTCATTGCTACCAATATAAGTGCGTCAACTCAACTTTAACTTTGCTGCTCAGTACTGCTTTGTGAGGAGGCTGCTAATCTGGTTGTGGCTGAGGGTGGACCAAAATCGATTCGAAAGTTCATTCGCCTTTTAACTGAGAGGTGAGAGATGCCGAGAGTTTAGAAATGCATCCAAAACTTGACTGCGAACTTAATTTTGCCCAGAATTGACTGGACTGCGATTGATCAAAGCCATTTCGCTGAAATGAAGGACGAGTCTCTTGGCCCACCTGGCGTTGCCCAAGACAACGGCTTGAGTGCAGAATGGAACTATGCCTCGGCGGAGACCGTGGAGCAAGCGGCTTCTCAAGACAGTGACTCTGATTCTCAATCGGATTCGGATGATGATGGTGATGATGATTCCATCGTTACACCTGCAGCTGCTGCTTCTGGCCAATCCCTATTGACAAGTGCTTCTGTAAAAGACGGAACAACGAAGCCCTCCAGAGAACGACGATGTGACTTACTTTGGACAGGCACTTTACCAAAGAAAGTCTTTAGCGGGTTTAAGTATCAGGAGAGTAAGACTGCCGCAGCGGCTCGCAAAGTGCTCGAAGCAAAAGGAGTGGCTCATTATTGGGACATGCTGGTTAATGCAGATCAACTCATTTCATCGGCCACTTCGCATAGTCTATTTTAAGAGTTCTTGATCGATAGTCTACTGCAGTATGTAAATAACGAGCTACTGGTGGAAGTCTATTCTCTACAAACAGGGTTTTCTGGCCACAAAGACTCGATGCGATTTAGAGGCATTATCAGCCTCAACCATCTCAAAGCCTGCCTCGACAAGGTCATGCGTAGGTTCGAGCAGCAAGAATTCACTCATATATGGCTCCGTCCG
Source organism: Ochromonas danica (assembly GCA_015146655.1). Taxonomy (NCBI): domain Eukaryota; class Chrysophyceae; order Chromulinales; family Chromulinaceae; genus Ochromonas; species Ochromonas danica. Next base: position 38,544 of record VKHL01000130.1, read on the forward strand.
TTTGTAGATTGCCGCCACGAAAGGATTCTCCAGCAGGACCTCGAGGTTATTCTTGTCGAGATCAAGCATCGTGAACACTCCGCCTGGCCGTAGAATGCGAAATGCCTCAGCGAATATGGCTTTCGACACATCTTTGGGAGATTCATGTGCCACGAGACAAAACGTGACGAGATCTTGAGAATTATCGGGCTGAGAGGTTCCCTCCGCTGCTTCATGCCTCAGTTGGTACTTGCTTGCCTTCAATGAAGGCTGAGGGATACAAACAGATGATTGAGTCGAACGGATGATTAAGGGTGTGTGGTCAAGTCTTACCATGAAAGCTTTCTTTTCCTCACAGACAGAGAGTTTAAAGGTTGACAGATCAACACCGACCACTCGCTGCAGAGAAGGCCACTTTGAGTCGAGCATATACATAGACAGCCCTACAAGACATATGGTCAATCTATCTTCAATGCAGCTGCGCCGTTTCGCTCATCTCACCTGTTCCACAGCCTAAATCTGTCGCTGTTTGAGGAGGCATTGTAACTGCTCGAGCTGTGATGGCCAGCCATTGCCGTCGCATGCGAACGTCTCCATCAAGAGCGTTGTCAAAGAGAGGAGCAATCATCAACTTGGACCAGAGGTCCTCCTCCATCGCCGACTCCCAGCACAGATTGCCTTCCTTGTAAGCGTGCACAGGTGCGTGGAAGTATTGGGGAATGGTGGTGTTGGGGTTGTGAAGATGTGCAGCCGTAGCAGAGAGATCCGGCAGAGCTTCTCTCTGTTCCTCCATGTATTGCCTCCAGGGCAACCCCATGCGCTCAGCTTTCTCCACAATCTGCCTCCGATAGATCCCAAACATGGTGTCGTGCACCAAAGGAATGGAGAAGAGGAAGTCGAGCACACGAAAGGCGGGAGATTTAAACATGGTCCCTTCTGGTGGCGCTTGTCGATTACTCGGTGAGTTGAAGACTCTAAAGCTGGCTCTCAAGATACCCGAGTCTGGGAGAGACAAAGGAGGCAGTCAGACCTTTGCCATGAGGCACAGACATGACATGATGATAGTGTGATTGACCTTTGACTGGACCAAGCTTCCAAGCTTGACAAAAGATGAAACAGAAGAGAAGTACGAACAGCTTAGAGGAAAACAACATGTTGGATCTGCTTTTCGCTTTGCTTTAAGCCTAAATTTGCTTTTCGCTTTGCTGGATCTGCATGTGCAAGTTGAAAAACCACTTTTATTTGACAACAAACAGCTTTCATTTAGTGGGAAGTTAATGCAACATTAACTTAAGAAGTCAGTGTTTGACATCCATTCATGTTGCTGCCGCCACTTTTTGTTGTGCGGAGAGTTGTCCTGCTCAACAAGAATTTTCCTTTCTCAGTATGAAGAGGAAGATCGATCTTGGCTCCTTGGACTCTGAGCCCAAGGCTAAGTTGAGTCAGACGTCCTCGGAAGCCGTCGCTAATCCCTGGACGGGTCGGCCCTACTCGGCGCGCTATTACTCCATCCTGGAGAAGCGCAGACAACTCCCTGTTTACGAGTTCAAAGAGCAGTTCGAGGAAAAGATTAAAAATAATCAGATTGTCATCGTGGAGGGAGAGACGGGCAGTGGTAAGACCACTCAAATCCCGCAGTTCCTGCTGCCCCTCTTCGCTCAGCCTGGGAAGAAAGCTGTCGCCTGCACACAGCCGAGACGTGTGGCCGCCATGAGCATTGCTAAGCGTGTCTCTGAGGAGATGGACGTGGAAATGGGTGTGGAGGTGGGCTACACCATCCGCTTTGAAGACTGCAGCACGCCAAACACAATCCTCAAGTTCCTCACTGACGGTATGCTTCTCCGCGAAGCCATGCACGATCCAGATATGAATAACTATAGCTGCATAGTTATTGATGAAGCTCATGAACGCACCTTGTCGACGGATGTCTTGATGGGATTGCTCAAGGAGGTGATGGCCAGGCGGAAAGATTTGAAAATCGTCGTCATGTCCGCCACAATGGATGCTGAGAAGTTCCAGAAGTACTTCAATAACGCTCCTTTGCTAAAAGTGCCTGGAAGAACTCATCCCGTGGAAGTTTTCTTCACTCCTGAGCCGGAGCGGGACTACGTGGAAGCAGCTATTAGAACCGTGGTGCAGATCCATCAATATGAGGCTGCTGGTGATATACTGCTCTTCTTGACTGGAGAGGAAGAGATTGAGGATGCTTGTCGGCGGATACGTGGTGAGGTTGAGCAGTTGGGGGAGGTTGTCGGACCAGTCGTTGTGTACCCCCTCTATGCCTCTCTCCCTCCAAGACAGCAGCAGGACATCTTCAAAGATGCTCCTAGCCCCCGCACTGCTGGTGGACTGCCTGGGAGGAAAGTAATCGTCTCAACTAACATTGCAGAGACGTCTCTTACTATTGACGGTATTGTCTATGTGGTCGATCCAGGCTTTTCTAAGCAAAAGGTAAGCGCATTTTTGATGTGATGATGAGATGATGGTGGTAGAACTTCCTAGACGTGTTGATCCGCATCACTTGGTCATCTTGGCCTGGTAATGGTGTTGGGTCGTTAAATCTGGGAGACATCGACGAATGAAATGGGGTGGTTGGTCAGAGCCTCTTGTGGCCTTGACCAAATGTTAGACAATCCAGTTTACTGAATTGTTCCATCCTGTCTTCATACATCTTATAGTTTTGTGTTTCTCTATTTCTATGCGATTTAGTTGATGTTACTAACTATTGAACTGTTTTGTGTGTTTTGATTAGGTATTCAATCCGCGTATCCGTGTTGAGTCATTATTGGTTTCGCCAATATCTCAAGCTTCTGCCCAACAGAGAGCAGGCAGGTCAGTACATACAGTTTGTTCAGTTTGTTAATATTGCTATTAACACTGCACTCAACTATTCCAACAGAGCTGGTCGTACACGACCTGGAAAGTGCTTTCGCCTCTACACCGAGAAATCATTTCAGGACGAGCTGCAGGTGCAAAGCTATCCCGAGATTTTGCGATCTCGCATGGAGACGGTAGTCTTGACGCTACTAAAACTTGGCATCGAAGACTTGGTTCATTTTGACTTCATGGATCCACCAGGTTCGATTCATTTTCGCATCCCTTCATTGCGGTCGATTATTAAAATCTTTTTGCTGTTTTAGCACCGGAAACTATGATGCGTGCTCTCGAACAGTTGAACTATCTCGGCGCTTTGGACGATGAAGGCGTGCTCACCCCTCTGGGCCAAAAGATGAGTGAGGTGCCGCTGGAGCCTCAGCTGGCCAAGATCCTGCTTGTCTCTCCTGACTACAAATGCTCGAATGAGGTAAGACCGGATGTACTGTTAGCGTGATAAGTATAGTATGCTGATTACGTTTTCATACATCTTCAGATTCTGTCGATTGTCGCTCTTCTCTCTGTTCCAAATGTGTTTATGCGACCGAAAGAAGCTGCCAAGGAAGCCGATGAAGCCAAGGCGCAATTTTCTCATGTTGATGGAGACCATCTCAGTCTTCTGAACGTGTATCATGCCTACAAACAAAGCGGAGACAATAAAGATTGGTGCTACGATAATTTTGTTAATTATCGTTCTATGCAAAGCGCAGACAATGTACGCGATCAGCTGGCAAGAATCTTGAAGAAGCTGTACTTGCCTTTGGTCAGCATGGATTACAGCGATCCCGATTATTATGTGAACATCCGAAAATGTATGGCATCAGGTCTTTTCATGCAAGTAGCTCATCTGCAGAGGCAAGGTCACTACCTCACTGTGAAGGACCAGCAGGTGGTTGCAATCCATCCTTCCTCCGTCCTCACCAATAAGCCTCCTTGGGTCCTTTTCCAGGAGTTTGTCTTGACTACTCGCAACTTTGTGCGCACTGTGACTTCAGTGCGATTGGAGTGGCTTCTCGAATACGCTCCACATTACTATGACCTCGAGAATTGGCCTGCAGGTGAGACGAAGGAAGAATTGGAGAAGGCGTACCGGCGAATTTTGCAGGAGAGACAGATGAAGGAGAGGAAAGGGAAGGCGTGAGAGAGGAATTGCATATCGTGTCGTCTAGTGTGTCATTGTAACTATTATAAAAATTGTCTATTAAGCTTCTAGCATTTGACGTTAGTCGATCAATAAATACAGCATCTATACAAAGGGGAAGGGATGAGAGGATGCAACAAAGGTGCCACAACCTAGAGGTCAAGATGGACAAAAGGGAGATGAAGTCTATTCACATGGGGAAGTCCTTGTCTTGGCTGATATACATCACTATTCCCGTTGCATTATCTGCTTGACTACCAAAGTTTCGCTTTGAATAGATGGCATTTCGGTGCATTAAAGAAGTTGTCACTCGCTGTGCACCATCATTCGAGGCTCTTGCTGCTCTCAAACAGCCCAAGTCGGTGACGAACCTTGCCAGATCTTCATAGAGCCAGTTGTCCCAGATGCCATCAGTGGCTACCACGAGACAAAGAATGTTGCCCTCTGCTCCAACATTATCTTCGCTTCCACTTTGCTGACGTTCAGCTAGGCGAGCTTGCATGGCAGCAAATAAAGGAGGAAGATCAATGCGATGCACTTCTGGTAGATGAGTAACGCCTAAAATGGTGAAAACAACCAACAAATACACTTATCGATCAAGATCACGATCGTTTCCTCTTTCACACTAAACTTACCGTAAGTGTGTAAGTGCAGATCACCTAGCGAGCGTGTAAACGCCAGGGCGTCCTGGAAAGCCGCCGTTGAAGGTGTGCTGATTAATGAAGCCCATTCTTTCCGCACATTCTTGAAGTAGCTAAAACACAAATACGCACAAACAATAGGCTGTAATGACTCGTTCCTTCATCACTTATTATCATTATTCTCTTACCTGCCGCGGAGAGAGGGTTGGAGAACGGGCTGGGAAGGCTCAAAAACGGCTGCACATTGTGACTTGTCATGAGAAGCAGAGTCATAGACGACATAAAGAGCTGGCTGAGAAGGGTCTCCTTCACGACTTCGGAAGCGCCGTAGCCGTTCAAACTCATAGCTGCTCTCGGGCGAATGCTCTGCGGTGAGGACGAGCATGGAGGCTGGTGGTCCCGACGATGGGCCTGGTCGATCACCCGTGTAGGCAGCATCTTTCTCATAAACTACCACGCCAGGACTAAGAACAGGGATGGGAGTACAGAGCAAGGCAGTGCTGTCACCCACATTGCTGACATACAGGGCAGACCCAACGAGGGCAATGAGAGTACAGGCTGCTCCGCCGTGGACACAAGACCAAGCGTCCAAGGCAGTTTTGCGCTTCATCAAATATCCTTCCTCTGACTGTTTCACTTCATACCCTTGCTTCTGATATTCTGCGGCAAAGACGTGCTTGATGTGGTCGTGGGCAGAAATGTGCAGCCGCACTAAAAAGTCTACCGGTGATTGAAGCAGAGCACTGTGCTCGCTGTCAAGGATATTCAGGATAGCAACTTTGGCCGCCATAGCAGCAGTCTTACCAACCTCTCGACCATGTCCATCCAGGATCCCTATAACCGCAACCTGGTGTTGCGGCGGGAGTGATTGAGTGTGACACCAGATAAAGCCTTCGTCTTGATTCTCACGGCCTCCACCAATATCCGTACCAAATCCAACTTGGAACCTATAAGGATAGGAGGATTCGACTTCGTTGGCAGCGAACTGGGCCATTGGGGAGGTCTGAGCAAATCTGTTGCCGTGCTGCGGTCGAAAATATCCTCCCACACAGAATACAACAAACTACACAACAAAGAACGCACCAAAGAACCCGTTTCTGGAGTTCTGCTGTCAATTTGAAATTGCTGTAACGTCAGTGTTCATTTTAACTGGCCAATACAATCACTTTAACTTTTCACGAAAACTGTCTTTGAAAGCAAAGATCGACAGCTTGAAGCAAACTAGTTCGCGCTTGGATAGACAGTAACTGGAAGTCAATCTGCAACGATATCAATGCCCAGAGAACCACACCCATGTCTGCGGAGCGCAGCTCTGAGTTGATCAAGAGCTCTTCGACTCTCTTGACGATGATATTCTGGAGAGGAATGGACAGATCACGAAAAGAAAGCTTTAGCCTCGCCATTGACCACAACGTCCAAGAAAGGTCATGGCTATCCATGTTTCCCAAGACACGAGCAGAGTGATAATATAAGTCACTAATCCATGCGATGGGATACAAGCGTAAAAGAGAGCCATGCATTGTTCCATTATTAGAAGGGGCTATGGGAGAGGAAGCAGTACTCTCCAGCGGACTTTGCAGGTGAGCTAATGCCCACCAAACCATAGCCATGTTTTCCGCGTCCATGCTAGGCAGGCATCGGGGAAAGACCCCTACCACATAGTCCAAGGCAGCTTGAGGAGCATGATTAGTTCGTCTCAGTAACAAGGCAAGACCGTGGAGAGCAGCAGCTGCATTTTTCCCAAGATAGAGATGACAGTATTCATCGTCAAGCAGCGCTTCCTCACATTTTTGCACTAACGTGGACAATATGTAGGACATCATCGTGTTCTCAAGAGGATGAATCAAAGGAAGCTGTAATCGTCCAAGGGCTTGCAACAGAGAAGAAAGAAGTCTAAGATCTGCCGTGGGAGAGCGCAGGTGGTTGATGGTGGATTTCAACAAACACAGGCGCACATCCTCAGGCATATCTTCCCACTTCAATGACTCTTTGCGACCAAGTCCTTGTAGAATTCCCACTAGCGCAGGCCTACGGAGAGATCTGCACTGCTTTTTTATGGCCTCATAGACGCAATCCAACAAACCATAGCAAGGGCCGGAGGAGATGAGAGAAAGCTGTAACTCACCCATAGCCCACACAGTACTCCCCAATTCTTGCTCCGTCATAGCTAAGATAGTTGCTTTGACAGATTGCACCAGACTTGTTAAGGCCGGATAGGGAAGGTCAGAGGCATGAAGACCAGAGCGGGCCAGGCCATGAAGGATCGAACTGCACTCTCTTCCGCTCAGCAATCGTCGATTCTCCGAAAGGTCTCGTATCAAACGATTGCACAGTGCAGTAGCTTTGTAATTATCTTTCATATAGCGGAGATCAAGGCAGCGCGCTACGGTGGCCAGTGCAGGACCAGAAAGAGGATCTGGCAGATGTACAATAAGTTCCTCCGCTCGTTGCACTAGACCTTCAGCTGGACGCCTCTCGAACTCGCAAAATGACCAATAAATATTTAACAAGCTTTGCTGCTGCATTGAATCCATACGATTCGCCAGATTATCTGCATCGATAGCAGAGAAAACAACATCCGAGGGAGCTTGCATCTAAAACAATCATTTCAATTAGGTGAGTCCAATACATGTACAGCAAAAGGCAGCACACCTTAGCAAAGCCCAACAAGGTATTGGAAACCCCTTGGTTAGTGAGCTGACTTTGTCGACCTGAAAGAGCTTTCACTAGAGATGAACAAAACATCGACCAGGGGTCCTGGTCGTCGCTGTTCCACTTCCATTGAAAGTGCATCGTTCCTAAAGCCCAGAAAACATTTGAAATAGCTTGTCCATCCAGCTTGTATAACAACCCACTTTTATCATTTAGTCCTGTTGCAACAATTTGATCAAAAAGTACCAAAGGGATGGTCTTCGATGAGAGTGTCAACCTTGCTAATGCATAGAGAGAATTACTAAACCCTTGAGGTGAGCAGTAAGGAAACACTTGAGCCAAGCAAACCAATAGATCTTGGAGACGAGATGGGGGCAGCGAAGAAGCGGTAGCTCCTAATAGCCCAAGGGAATAAATGATCCGTGTGATTGACAACTCATATGCAGCCTCGTGACCCTTCACCATCTGCGCGGTTGGCAAGTCTCGCTCAACTCGCTCTTTAAACAAATCATCCAGTTTACTCCATGATGCTTTCATACGGGCTAAACCTTGCAAAAGATTTGCAACATTCTGGGCAGAAAGTGGTTCTTTGCGCTGAACAAGTGCTTGCAAGAGGGATCGACGTAAAGATAGCGGTACAGCTGACCATGAAATAGACACCTTTGACATACTCCAAACAACAATAGAGATCTGCGCTGCTGATAAAAAGGAAATATTTTCACTGAGTAGAGGCCAAAACCGGTTGCGTAGACTGTCGGGTAGACGCTGCATGTCACTTTCTAGTTTTGCTAGATCATGAAGATTCTGGACGAAATCGCCACCCGAGTCGTGCAAGAAAAGATACCACAGACGATCCTGTGCACCAAAAGTGAGATCAGTTGAACTGAAGCCGACCTTGCGCAAAACTGCCAATAATCTCGAGACAGAAACCCCGTTTTTGCCCCCTTTCTCCACGACCAACGAGACTCTCTCTCGAGTATGGAGAGGTAATCGACCCAATTCTTCCTCTCTTTTTCTGCTCAAAGCATCGAGGAAGATGCATAGTGTGTGTAATGTTGGGATCTCTCTATCAATGCTCAGTATCATTTTTTCCATGCGATGAAGTTCAATATCAGAGAGATCATCCACACCAGTACCAGAAGATTGAGATTGCATTGTCAACAAGATTCCGTCAAGATCATCCAAAACTAAGTCTTCTCCAACCATTGCTTTAGTTTGATCTCTGCAACCAGACGAGGTTGCAGAGAGATCTTCGGCTGCATGCAACATGATGCGTCGTACGGAAGCATATTTCTGGTCGACCAAGGTTCTCCAAGGGAAAGATATGTCTATAGAACACAGAACAATCAAGAATAACAACCCTACAGCACTAAACATGAGGAAATTGCTCTTGTTGGCAAAAGGTGAGACTTGGGGGTGGGCCCGTTAACTTAAAAAGGCGGCGATCGGATTTGTTTTCTTCCCACTGTGGGGCGTGGGAAGAAATGAACTCGTTGGGCGGCGCGGTGTGGTGTGCTCTGCTCTGCTTTTGGTCTGGTGCTGCAGGATCTGCCACGAGAGTTCCAGTTCGTTCCCTTCCTTTGGCTTCAAAATTGAAAATCGAATCTCCAGCCATGTTGCAAGATGTACACGGCACCGTTAAGAGGAAGGTATCTTACTTCTATGATCCTGATATTGGCAACTATCACTATGGTCAAGGTCATCCAATGAAGGTTAGTTGGTCCTGCCGATGGAAGCCAGTTCAAATTGTTTGGCCAAAACAAAACTGATCTTTGACTTACTGTTGTCTCTCCCCAGCCACATCGTGTTCGCATGACACACAATTTAGTTGTGAATTATGGGCTCTATCGCAAGATGGACTGCTTTCGACCAAAGCTCATTTCCGCGGCGCAGATGACACGATTCCATTCAGACGATTACATCGATTTCCTGCGCTTGATATCTCCAGGTTAATATTGTCATCTCTGTCCTTTCTTAGTTTGGAACACTGAGTTAACTCGTCCCTATGGATGCCTATTGTGTTACAGATAATATGGCTGACTATGTTAGACAGTTACAACGCTTTAATGTGGGTGAGGACTGCCCCGTTTTCGATGGCCTCTTTGAGTTTTGTCAAATTTATGCGTCTGGCTCCATTGGTGAGAACTAATTTCATTTTTGCTCCTCTCGTCCTTCTATTATGGTTATATGCGTGTCGAATCAGGAGGTGCGATTCGTTTGAACGAAGGTTTAGCGGATGTGGCAATCAATTGGGCTGGCGGTCTTCATCATGCGAAGAAAAGCGAAGCGAGTGGATTTTGTTACGTCAATGATTGTGTGCTGGCCATCCTTGAGCTTCTCAAAAAGCACCAACGAGTGCTTTACATCGATATTGATATTCACCACGGAGATGGCGTGGAAGAAGCCTTTTACACCACGAATCGAGTAATGACTTGTTCTTTCCATAAATTTGGAGAATATTTCCCTGGTACTGGGGACGTTAAAGACAAAGGTCACGATGCTGGTGAAAATTATGCTATCAACGTCCCCTTACAAGATGGCATGGATGATGAGAGCTATCGCACAATCTTCCGCCCGGTGATTGCAAAGATTATGGAAAAATTCCAACCTGGAGCTGTGGTTTTGCAGTGTGGTGCCGACAGTCTGTCTGGTGACCGTTTGGGATGCTTTAAAGTTTCCATCCGTGGTCATGCTGAGTGTGTTAATTATGTCAAGTCTTTCGGCATTCCTATGCTCATGGTTGGTGGAGGTGGATACACACTGCGCAATGTCCCTCGTTGCTGGACTTATGAGACTGCTGTGGTATTGGACACACCTATCAAGGATACATTGCCATACAACGATTATTTTGATTACTACGGTCCTGAGTATCGTCTACATCTTCCTGTCAGTAATATGGAAAACCTCAATACTCCTCGTTATCTAGAAGATATAAAAGCGAAGGTGTTCGATATTCTCGGCAATGTCGAAATCGCCCCCAGCTCTCAGATCTACACGGGCCAGCCAGGCACAAGTCAAATCCCCCCACCAATGGAGAGTTATACCACGAAAGCATTGAGTGGCAAAAGTACAGTAGATAGCGGAGATGCGGAGCGCTTCGTTACTAATCCTGTCCCTAATGGAGAACAGAGCGATGCTATGGACGTCGATCAGGATGGACAAAGTGGCAATGGTGGAGGTTCGAGTCAACAACACCCGATGGTGTTGTCATAATCGTACATAAGTCCTATCATTTGTAGATTAATTACATTAAATGATTAGCAAGGGTTTTCGCACGTACAACGTTGAAAAGACAGGCCATCTACAGGTACTTCAACTGGGGACATTGCTTCATGAACACACTGAGAATCATTTCTTCTGGTGTTTAAGAACTATAGCAAATCTGCAAAATATGAACTATTGTGAACTATTTAGTTCGAAGGGTCGGTGTTTCCCACAACGATAGTGCAGAACGTATGACCATAACATTCGGCGACCATTCCAAACGGCAAGACTATTGTGAAGGCAATCCGTGACTGCTTGGCGAGGAGCTTAGCTAATCCTACTCACAAGATTCCAAGGAAGAGGAGTACATCAGTGAAGGATGTTGACGATGCCTTGATTATCTTTTCCAAAGGCTGCTCAAAAAGCTGAAAGTCCTCTTCCTCATGCAGTGCCAGGCGACCGTTGCGGCAGACTTTTGTCGACAGAAGAAACCTAGCCATTATTATTGCTTAATTGCTGTAGTAGCACGTCCGGCTTCGTTTTAGCAACGATCCAGTAGCCGGACCTCCTGCGCTTAATGGTTCGGTTCGCAGCAGCAACACAGTTCTCCCAAGAGCTGCCACTCTTAATTTGTTTCCTGGAAAGCACTCTGGAGGCTCATTTCGTTCTCATTTGGTATCACTCCACAACTTTGTCTCGAAGGTGTTCATGAGATCGAACGAAGAGGAAAGAGGAAGGGGAGGGAGAGGCAAGCCTTCAAAGATCCAAAACAAACAAAACAGAACAGCAAGTGGAACTTCCACTTGCACCTCTCCCACGCGAAACGGCACGCTGTATTTTCAAATGGGCCAAAAGGTGATTACAAAGTCATAAAAACGCAGTTGAGGGCGGGAGTGGGTTGTTTAGGCAGTCAAAGCAGAGCAAAGCACGTCATCCGATCCTGCTGCGTGCTTCCCCCGTCGCCCAGGCTTGCCTCTGCAGCCGTCCCATCTTACAATCTTCCCTTCTGTGATCCCAGAAGGCCTGAGAGAAGAGCTATTCTTGCTTCGTCAGAATCAAACAACACCAATTGAGTTCTACTCAAGATCTTGAAATATGTTGCGTATTGCTGCGCATCTTCCAAGTGGCATTCAATCTTGCCGTCTTCATGCGCTGCGTTCAACACGCGCTTTAAAAGGTTTAATCGTCGGTGTACCAAAAGAAAGTCTGGAAGGAGAGTATCGTGTTGCCCTTGTCCCTTCGAATGTCCAGCGTTTGCTCAAGGCCGGCGCTGTGGTCAACATTGAACGAGATGCAGGTATCTTGAGCGGCTACAGCAATGAGCAGTATCAACAAGCTGGAGCCCAACTTGTGGGATCCGATGATGTTTGGAAGTCCCCAGTGGTTGCTAAAGTTCGCCCTCCTACTGACGAGGAGGCGGCCAAAATCGAGAACAGGACGTTGTTGTCCATTGTCCAGCCCAGAGTGAATACTTCCTTGATGGACAAGTTGGTTGAGCAAAAGGCCACAGTGTTGTCGCTGGACTCCTTGTTGCGAACTCTTTCAAGAGGGCAAGCATTTGATGTCCTCTCCTCCCAGGCAAATGTTGCTGGATATCGCGCGGTGGTGGAAGCTGCTCAGCACTTGCAACGTCCCTTCGCCGGACAAATGACTGCAGCAGGTAAGATTCAACCAGCCAAGGTATTGGTTGTGGGAGCTGGTGTCGCTGGATTGGCCGCCATCCAGCTTGCAAAGAAGAAGGGCGCCATTGTCTATGGCTTTGATGTTCGTGCAGCGGCCAAGGAGCAAGTTGAGAGTTGCGGAGCCAAGTTTTTGGAAGTGCAAGTAAAAGAGGATGGATCCGGTGCGGGTGGTTATGCCAAAGAAATGTCCAAGGAATGGTTTGAAGCTGCTGATAAGATGCTTCTTGAAGAATGCAAGCACATGGATGTGATTATCACCACGGCTCTAATCCCTGGTAAGCGTGCACCATTGCTTATTAAAAAGCCTATGGTGGAGAACATGCCATCTGGTGGTGTTACTGTTGACCTGGCTGCTTCACAAGGAGGAAATGTGGAAACTACTGTCCCTGGTCAGGTTGTGAAACACGGTGGAATCACTTGTGTGGGCTACAACAACATGGAAAGCCGCATGGCCTTGACTGCTTCTTTTCTTTTTGGAGGCAATGTTACCAACTTGTTGTTGAGCATGGAGGATAAGAAGACCAAGGATTATGTCATTGATCTAGAGGATCCCGCTGTTCGTTCGATTTGTGTCGCTTTGAAGGGCGAACGTTTGCCTCCTTATGTGCCTCCTGCTGCTCCTGCACAAGCGGCTCCAAAGAAGCCAACTGAAGTCAAGAAGGAAGTCAAAACTCCTGAAATCATTCAGAAAGAATATTGGAGTTCTGCTCTGTTCAGCACGGCTGGAACTACCACAGCTCTCGGTCTTGCTGCACTGGTGCCCAATGCCCCGATGATGAGCACCTTTGCTCTCAGCTGTTGGGTCGGTGAGTGATGGAGACCGTATTTCTCTATTTCTGTTTAGCTAAATTGAATCCTGCTGTCATAGGTAACAGTTGCGTGCAGGGTGTGACCCACGCCTTGCACTCACCTTTGATGGCTATGACAAATGCCATTTCTGGTATGACCATCGTTGGTGGAATGCTCCAATTGGGCGGAGGCCTTGTTCCTACAAATCTTCCCCAAGCTTTGGCTGCCGCGGCAGGTAATTAGGTGTTTTATATACATTGCTACTCTTTCAACATACTAACGTATGGGTTGTGCGCTTTAGTTGGTCTATCTGCAATCAACTTGGCGGGTGGAACGATCGTCACAAAGAAGATGTTGGATATGTTCCGTCGAGCCGACGACCCTCCCGAATTCAACCATTATTACCTTCTTCCTGGAGCTACGGCAGTTGCTGGCTCAGGATTGCTTTTTGCGATGGGGCTCAATCCTCCCGCTTTGGCCCCCACTTTGGCATTGGCTTCTGCCCTGGGCTGTGTGGGAGGTATTTCTTGTTTGTCCTCCCAGAAGACTGCTCGACTAGGAGTGGCCGTTGGTATGGGTGGTATTGGTACTGGTTTAGCAGCTACTTTGGCGTACATGAACCCTGCAGACATTGCAACATACGGCCAGTTGTTGCTGCTTGGTGCTGGTGGCGGAGGAGCAGGTTATCTGATCTCCAAAAAGATTGGTCCCACTGAACTTCCACAAGCTGTCGCTGCTTTCCACTCCTTGGTTGGTGTTGCTGCTGCCTGCACTGCTGTTGGTGACTTCTTGATTCACGATCCTGCCACTGTCGCTTCAACCTTCCACAACATTAGTACTTATCTCGGTGCCTGGATGGGCTCAATTACAGCTACTGGCTCAATTATTGCTTATGGAAAGCTTTCTGGTGCTCTCGGCTCCGCAGCTCTGCAGCTCCCTGCACGCGATCAAATCAACATGGGTCTGGCTGCTACCAGTGTCCTTGGCTTGGCTGGCTTTTGTGTAACGGGCGATCCAACTCTTGCTGCTCTATCTCTTGGCACTGGTGTAGCTTCTAGTGGCCTCTTGGGCTTGCACATGACTCAGTCTATCGGTGGTGCTGATATGCCTGTGGTCATTACCTTGCTCAATTCCTACTCTGGTTGGGCACTCTGTGCCGAAGGCTTTATTCTTGACCAACCTCTTTTGACTGTGGTTGGTGCGTTGATCGGCTCTTCTGGCGCATTCTTGACTCGTGTTATGTGCGAGGCTATGAATCGTTCCCTGCCTAATGTCATTCTGGGTGGCTTTGGAACTACTACTGTTGCTCCTCAAGGCGGAGACAAGAAAGTGGAGACCCGCATCCACAGAGAGATCGATGCCATAAATACCGCTGAGGCTTTGAAGAATGCTGAGAAAGTTGTGATTGTGCCTGGCTACGGTCTTGCTGTGGCCCAGGCCGCCAGTGTGGTCGCTGATATCGCCTTGAAGTTGCGCAAGGACGGCAAGGATGTCAAGTTCGCTGTCCATCCTGTTGCTGGCCGCATGCCTGGCCAACTCAATGTGATGCTTGCGGAGGCTGGTATTCCATATGACATGGTGCATGAGATGGAGGAGATCAACCCTGAAATGGACTCCGTCGATGTGACCCTGGTCATTGGTGCCAACGATACTGTCAACAGTGCTGCTGAGGAGGAACCTGGCAGCGCTATTGCTGGTATGCCCGTTATTCAGGTATGGAAGTCTAAGAGTGTCGTCTTCATGAAGCGCTCCATGGCATCTGGCTATGCTGGTGTGGACAATCCAGTGTTCTTCAAGAACAACACGGAGATGCTCTTGGGTGATGCGAAGAAGACTTGTGAAGCCATTCGTGCTGAACTTTTGAAGTAAACGAATGAAAATAATGCTCTTAGTTGGAATTGTCTGTCCAATTTCTTTTCACTGACAAAACCATTCCTCGTATTACAAGTAGCTAGAAACTGTTTTTGGGGCAGAGTATTTGAAAATCAAATGTTGCTGTATTAACTTAACAGAGCTGGTTGAGAATCACATACGAGGATGGCGTCTTCTTCTTTCGAAGCTCCCTGGATCGAGAAGTACCGTCCTGAAATCCTTCACGACATAGTTGGAAATGTTGAAGCTGTAGAGAGACTTCAGGCTATTGCTCGCTTGGGCAATTTGCCCAACATCATCCTGGCAGGTCCCCCTGGTACTGGCAAGACCACGAGCATCCTCTGCCTCGCCCGAGAGATGCTGGGAGAGGATGTCTATAAGCAGGCTGTCTTAGAGCTCAACGCCTCTGATGCGCGAGGCATTGACGTGGTGAGAAACAAAATCAAGATGTTCGCTCAGAAGAAAGTCACTTTGCCTCCCGGTCGACACAAGATCATCATCTTGGACGAGGCGGATAGTATGACAGCAGCCGCGCAACAAGCTCTCCGTCGAACCATGGAAATATATTCTTCTACAACTCGCTTCGCCTTGGCATGCAATAATAGCACGAAGATCATTGAACCCATTCAGTCCCGCTGTGCTATTCTACGCTATTCCCGACTCACCGACGCCGAGGTACTCATGCGTCTACAAACTATCATTGAGAAGGAGAAAGTTGTCTATGACGACAGCGGGCTGGAGGCAATCATCTTCATCGCAGAGGGAGATATGCGCAATGCGCTCAACTCTCTGCAGTCCACAGTGAGTGGGTTCGGATTCGTCACAGCTGCCAATGTATTCAAAGTCTGTGACCAGCCACAACCAGTCAAGCTTAAAATTGTATTGGAGAAGTAAGCTATATTCCACTACTGTGTGATGTGTTTAATATGTGATGCGTCATGTGACCTGCAGGAGTCGCCAAGGCAAGATGCGAGAAGCCTTGGATGTGATGAACGACATTTGCAGTTCTGGCTATGCTGCCAGTGACATCATCCAAACCCTCTTCAAGGTATCCATCCACCACTGTTTATTCTGATTGATTGTTTGACCACCGACCTTTATCTCTTGTAGGTAACCAGGACGGCATCCATACCTGAAACAGAGAAACTGGAAATGCTGCGCGAGATTGGATTCTCTCATATGCGTATCTCGGAAGGACTTGGAAGCGTTCTCCAATTGCAAGGCTGCGTTGCGCGGCTTTGCCAACTTACTCACCAACGAGAGCAACAGCAGACAAACAAACCTTAACACTCACCAAATCACTAACTTATCCCCTCTTTCTGAAACAACTATTCCAATAACTTTCAAGACTCAAAATCATGTTGTAGAGGGAATGTTAAGCACAACCTTACACAATGACTGCCCACGCCAACAACAGCCTAGAAGAGTAAAGGCTCAGGAATAGGGATTGAGACTAGCAAAGGAAAGCATTTAGCTCTTCCAGTTAGCCTCACCCTCGCCCCAGGTAGCCTCAGGAGCAGCAGGCTGGTTTTCCCAGCCGCCATCAGTGCGGGAAGCAGCAGCAGGATCGTAAGCAACCTCGGCAGCAGGGGCAACCACAGGAGCAGCAGGGGTGTTGTCCTTCCAACCAGTCTCCTCAATCTTCTCCAACTCCTCAGGATCGCGGTAGAAGAAGAGATCCACAGGGACATCCCAAGTCTCACGAGAGATAGTTCCGCGGAGGCGGAGAACCTCTCTGGCGAGAAGCCAGTAGAGCAGGCCAATGGAAAGCTTGCCCTTGTTGTTGCCGGGGATGGCGCAATCGACATACTTCAAAGGAGAGTCGGCATCAGTGAAGGCAATGACAGGGATGTTGGAATAAGAAGCTTCCTTGATAGCCTGAGCATCGATGCGAGGATCGGTCACGATGAGCAGACGAGGCTCACGGAACTGCTTGGTGATCTGGTTGGTGAAGCTACCAGGAGTGAAGCGGCCAGCAATGCACTGGGTGCCAGTGTACTGAGCGAACTTCAAGACAGCACGCTGTCCATAGGGTCTGGCAGAGATGACGACGACATCCTGAGGGTTCTCGATGGCAACGATCATTCTGGCAGCCAAGACGAGCTTCTCCCAGGTCTTGGCCAAGTTCAGGATGTGAAGACCATCCTGTCTGCGCTTCCAGATATATTCGCGCATCTTAAAGTCAGAGTTGGTGGTTCCGATGTGAACCTCGGCGGACAACATCTTTTGGATGTCCTCCTCCCTATCAGAGAGAAGAGACAAAACCAAAACAAAGAAGAAGAAAAAAAGCGTTCAGTTTGTTGTCCACTCAAAAGAAAGAGAACGCAGAGTAAACACAGGGAACTACGGCTTACTTGGGTTGCAGGATAGCAGGCAAAGCGAGCGCCATGGTGGTGGTTGTGTCGAATGAAAGCAAGGCTGTGCTAAGTGAGTGAGATGGAGTTGGTGATGGCCGCTTGGTGGTGGCTCGGAGCCACAAAACCTCACAGCGCCAAAACCACCCTAGTTAACCAGATTGCCAGAAATAGAGCTAGATCTCCAGCCAGCCAGATGCAGTCCAAGAAGAGACGAGAGAGAACAAACTGGAGAACATTCGGCCTCTTTCTTCGCTCTTGCTGCGTTTACCACTAAAATCAACAGGTTGCCCGTGAGGGATTGAAGCAAGCGAGTAGGGAGGAGTTGACTAATAAAGGTTGTAGTTCGGTGCGATAGAAGAGGATGTCTTCCTCCTACGGAACTGTGCCCAAAGCCAATGCCCTTCTGGATGACCTGGAAGCAGCCACTAGGAATATCTACATACAGGTTAGAGCCTGAGCTTCCTTGTCTCTGACGATAGCTGATGTTCCCTATTGTTGCACCTCGCTTCAGACCACTCAGATCCAAGGAACAGTCTTGGGGCAGAATAGGAAGCTCGATGGCTTGCGCGATGAGATGGAGGAAACGAGTCAGACATTTCAGGGACAACATCAAATCCTTCGCACAGTACGCGAGGAGGGCCAAAACCTCTGTTGGATGTACACATTGATCGCCCTGGAGAGCATGTTGTTTCTCTATTTATTATTAAGCGGACTATCCTGATCTTACCCTATCGACCCTCATTTCTACACAACTAGAGAGAATAGAGAGTTGTCTTATTTAGACAGACTCCACAGCACGAAATTCTTCACCGAAATCTTCTCCACGCCAAGCTTAGAGGCGATGGCGTCCAAATGCTTGTTCACAACAGGGTTTCCTTCCTCAGCAAGATGGTTCTAATACACACCGCATAGATACAGTAGCACACCACTCTATCAGACAATGAGAGAGTTGAGAAGAGCAGAGAAGGTTTCAAACCTGTCCCACAAGGCACAGCTCATTCAGGCGCTTCGACAGCTTGCCCTTGAGAATATTCTCTAAGACACTCTCCTTTTTCTTCTCATCCTTCATTTGCTCGCGGAAGATGGTCATCTCATGGTCCACGACTTCCTTGGGCACAACGGAGGGTTCAAGGTAGAGAGGCTTAGCGGCCACAATGTGCATGGCCAGCTTTCGCCCAACCTGCTCCCTCAATGCCACTTGGAGGTCAGTAATCTGGGCAGTCGATAATGAGGCAGGCACCTTGGCGGAGAGGTGGACGACACTAGCAGCCTTGCCAAGTTGCACGGGCGGTTGCACTACATCTATGCCCACCTACAGTAAGAGATAGCATAGGTAAGGACAAGGGTAATCGACAAGTAAATCACAAATACGAAATACCTTTCCGTGGACATAGGCAGCAAAGACATCTACGCTGCCTTCTGTAGATGGAGCTAGGAGAGTGGCCGATCTCTTCACGACGATGGTCTCTCTGTCAGTTCGAGGAGAGGTTAGGCCAGAGAACGGGAGATTTACACAATAGAAGAGATTAAGTAACCTGATCGACGAGACAATGTCACCCAGCGCTCGCTCAACACTACTCTCACCCAGAGATAGCTTGAGAATCTCCTCGCCAGGTCGCTCCAAGGCAGAAGCGGTTTGTGCATCGACTGTCCCACAGACACTCGCCACAAAGCGTTGAAAGTCTTGGTTCATACCGACAAAGTCGGTCTCGCAGTTGACCTCCACAAGGGTGGCTTGGTGGTCGCGCAGGTGGACGCCAATGAGGCCCTCGTTGGTGGTGCGCTGAGACTGGGCCATCTTTTTGAGACCTCTGGCACGCAGCCAGTCTAACGCCTTTTGCATGTCACCACTAACGTTATCTTGAGCCAAGGCTTGTCTGCAGTCAAGGAGAGGGGCTCCAGAGAGACCCCGCAACTCCTTCACCATGGCTGCTGAAACCTCCACAGTGCAAGCCATTCGACTAGTCGAGTAGTTCTGGCTACGCAGTGGACGACCAGTTTGAGTAGCCAGCTGAACAAACTGACGAGAAACGACAGAACGGAACATGGCGAAAGAGATGCAGAACACGAACGACCAACTTGGCCACTTGTTGATGCTCCCTCCACTACCCAACACCCCACCAGAGAGAGCCAGATTCCAGATTTGGTAATTTGGGAGATCTCCCTTCGCAATACAACAATAGTGAACAATGTTGGAGCAGATCAAACAACTTGTCATCGATCTTCGCCATGCAGCTGCTGTTTCTTGCCATTGTTTTGCTGACAATTTCCACCGTCTATGGAGAAGTTCGGAATGAGTTAGTTTTGTTGGGTGACGACACGATTGGAGAGGTGGTAAAGACCCGCATGGTCTACAAGAAGGCCAGCGAGCTGCCGACCCACTGGGACTATCGCGAGCAGGGCCTGCTGACCACAGACTTGAACCAGCACATCCCAACCTACTGGTAAGCTCACCAATTTCTTGAAGATGACATATATCTCCTGTTTAACGTTGTGGCGGGGTCGGGGTTGATCTGATATGATAATTTATGATGTGATGGTTTCAGCGGATCTTGCTGGGCTCATGCTGCCATGTCATCCATTGCTGACCGCATCAGAATCGCGACGAATGGTGAGCTCTGTCATTGTGACTGCCCGTCCTTCACCTCGTATCGCTTTATTAAAGAGGGGTGATTGCTCTAGGCACGAAGAGAGATGTCATTCCCTCTGTCCAGGCTCTGATCAACTGCGGCCATGCAGGCAGCTGTAATGGTGGAGACTCCAACGCTGCGAATGCCTATGTTCACAAGAATGGTATCCCCGACGTCACCTGCCAACAATACCAGGCCAAAAACATGGAGGTGAGTGATATCGTCTCCAAGTCAATAGCGATAACTAACTGTTGTGGCGCCTTTGATTTGGCATTGCTGGCAGTGTTCCGACATCAACATGTGCATGAACTGCGACCCTGACACTGGATGCTGTGAGTGAGCGATTTCTTACTCGATCTGATGACTGCGATTCTTTTACTCATGCTGCCATGATGTGTTATGCTTCTTGTGAGCAGACGCCATCAAGAACTATCCTGTGATTCGAGTAAGTGAGTTTGGCTCAGTCACAGGGGATGAAGAGATCATGGGTGAAATATACGCTCGCGGGCCCGTCTCCGCCTATATTAATGCCAATTGCTTGGAGACCTACACAGGAGGAATTAGCCAGTACGACAATTGCAAACCTTTCCTCTTTAACCACGCCATCCAACTCAATGGTTGGGGCAGTGAAAATGGTACGGACTATTGGATCGGACGTAACAGCTGGGGCACCTACTGGGGGGAGCATGGTTTCTTCCGCATTGTTCGTGGTGGCGCCTACAAACCTGTCAAAGGCTATTGGGCAGTCCCTGAAATCCCTGATTTCTAAGAAATAGAGTGATCGAATGATGATCTGCTTTGCTTTGATTGAAGCCCGCTGTGCGCGAACATCTTTGTTGGACACTCTCATTACCTTTTCGGATACTGATAGTGACCAAGTAAACTGTATTGTTATGTTTGATGGAGAGAATGATCCACTTAAGTTTAGAATGGTAACTTATGAGGAAATCGATTACTCTCTATTGAACAAGCACTGAGATATATTTGGCCCAGGGTTAGTGGAATTCCGCACACACGCCGTTGGCACCCTCAACACGAAGTGCGTGAATAAAACAAATAATCGGCATCAGCATCCAGATTTTACACACACCAATTTGAAATTCTGAATTATTGTTATTCCAGCGCAAGTAACATTAAACCCGGGAAACGCGCACTTTTGGACCGTTTGCTTTGGCTTTGTGATCGTTTTTTGTTGAATTTGTTTCCGATTTTCATTTCTTTCTTCCACAATCCGAAGGGGAAGAAACCCAAAGACCTCTGATCTTCACAACTGTATCGTACTGTGCTGCGTGCTTCGCCTTTATGAGAAGAATGGAGGATGGATTGGATCAAATGAACTGGCAGATGATGCAGGATCCTATGAAGCAGATCTTCCTTTCCTTCTCCAAGGCCTTGCGTGTGCAAGCAGCTTCTCTCCGAGAAGTTGATCGCAAATGCGCCGCTTTGCTGTCGCCGGATCAAGTTGGGAGATTGATTCGAGAGAGCTTTGATCAAGTCTGCACCAAGCAAGACGCCACGCAGCTCATCTATCAACTTGAGGCTAAAGTAGATCAAAAAGACTTCAATGACCTGGAAGACAAGGTCGAGCTGGTAAGTTCCTTCTCTTATCGATAGATAGAATGTGTTGACGTCTGACCTCATCCTCTAGATGCTGCAAGAGAACAGAAGACTGCATGGACTCTTAGCCAATCAAAACCAAACAATTGAGAGACTAACTGCACAACTAGACGACTGCTGCATGGAAGTGAACAGACTGAAGACCCCTAATTACGACCAGGTCCTGTCTTACGTGGATAGACAGATGCAGAACACTCTCATCGATATTGAGGCAAAACTAAGCACAAAAGCTGAGAAGCGAGAAGTGGAAACCTGTCTGCCTCAGCGGGCCGAGGACTTATATCGCAACATCTATAATAAAGTTGCGGATATTCATCGCGAAGTCTCTCATTGTGCCACGAGGGAAGAGCTGCTGGAGCTTGCCAATGTGAAGGCTGATGTAGGAGCACTTCGTGATCTATCTGCTGAAATGATAAGTCGTATCAGTCGCTCCGACGCACAACAAATTATCTCCGCTCACATACAACCCGTTCTTCAGTTAATCAAAAACCAGGAAAAGGATCGCTTGACCCACGTTTCAACGCAAAAGAACTCTTTGGATCAAATCACGGATCGTTTGGCAACTTTGCAGACAGTTTATCAAGAAATATCGAGCAGCAATCTGCTGGGATTTCTCAAAGAAAATCAGATTAGCAATCTACGGTTGTATACCAGCAAAGAATACATCGTCTCTCTTGTTCAGAATGCAATTCAAGAGAAAGAAAATTCTTCTCGAGTGGAGCAGATAGTGGAACAACACATTGAACAAGTTTATAAACGCTTGGATATACTCGGCCAATCTCTTCGACTCGATTCTTTGACTTCTTGCAAAGAAGAAATAAAGGAAAGTCAGTCGTCACTGCTAGAAAGGATAGAAGAAGTACGTCAAGCCACCGTGCAAACAAAGTAAGTGACCGCTTCATGACCTTCTCAATCTCCTTTTATCAAGATTTACTTTACTTTCCATGCATGATGGCAGCGAGAAGTTGAATAAAGTTCGTCAATCAATGAAAGAACTATCTTTAAATACTGCCAAAGCAATCAGCGAGAAGGTCCACAAAAGCCACGCTGTTAATCGATCTCGCGATATCTCGAAAGGGACAACAGAGCAAGTTTTGACCGTGAGCCAAGAACTCCTTCCTCCTAACGATAATATGCAGGACAGTTTGCAAGAGTTCGAATTTCTAATGTCTGAACTTCGGGGAGAAAATCAAAATATTGAACCAAACTATGAAGAAGGTAATCAACATCAACGCGGAATTAATAGCGACGCTTCTGATAAGTCTGAAGATGAGCGGCAGACCAGACCCATGACAAAAAGAGGAGGCATAAGCGGAAACATTCTCAAAGAGAAACAACAACTGGCTAATCGTTTCAGACAGTCACGCGGCATAATGAAAGATCAGCAGATGCAACCCACAAGGACAGATGCTCTAAATGTTAAAGGCCAGCTGGCAGCCATGAAAAGCGAGCTACAACGCATCGAAGGAATCGTTTCTTCTATACAGAACAGTTTGGCATCAACAACAAAAGCCAGTCCAAGCAATAAAGATAAAGAGCAACTTGTTGTTCAAGAAGAGCTAAGTAAGATCGACTGTCGCTTGGCTATCGCAGAACTGGGCATGAATCTCCGTCGAGAAATGGCTGAGAAAATGTCTCGTGAGGAAGTTTACACTGCGTTGCAGAGCGAGTATGCAGAGCTTGAACAACGTTTATCGGTTCGTAGCCAACATTATTTATGCGATAGCAAGCCTGCTGGTTACGCTAATATACTGTTGTTTGATTTTTAGGAGTCGGAAAGAATTTTGGGAAGTCATGCAAAGAGTCAAGACGTGACAAGACTCTCCAATGACCTCATCTCACTCAAGCAACGCTTGACGGGCGAATTGGTGGGAGCAAGATTCTTGTGGACATCAGGAAGGCTTCTCTCTAGTGGTGCCATCAAACCTTCTCACCTACCTGTTGAAATGCCATTACTAGGATTCGTTCCTTGGGATGTACAGGCCATTAACATGGCCCCAAATGCTTATCTGTGGAAGAAAGGGGAAGACCAAATCGTAGTGCGCCTGCCAGGATTGTACCAGCTCTCCTGCTATATGTTCACAGTCGAAAAAGTAGTTATGCAGCTTTATTTGAACGACGAACCGTTCGTTATCCTCCAGCCTCGACCAGCGGCAACTCCTCCTGTTGTTCTCGAAAATGGCACTGGCACAGCCGATACTTTAACAACTCACAAGTTCTCTCACAGTGCGGGAGAGGTGAGCAGCGTTGGACTACAAGAGTATGTTTCTCTTCCAGCAGAAGCACGAATCAAGGTTCTATTGGCTAGCAATCAACCAGTGCAGGGTTTTCTCTCTCTTCGTAAATTATGATTAAGTACTGTACGATGAGAATAATCTCTGTAATCAGAACAAAGCATACCCCCGTCCCCGTGTAAAGAGAACAGTGCTATCGATTGTTCTTCCATGGCTGGAACTCTACGATCCTGCAGGGACACACGAAAATGTAAAAGAACTGACCAATCACGGCAAAAAATAGCAATGCTTACCGATACACCACATCTGCTTCTTCCACTCGTTCCCTCACCACGCTCGCATCGAGATCTTGTGCCTTCAGGTATTCGCAGGTTTTCTCTGTGAGGAAAGTATCGCAGGGGAAGTCTTGGCTGATAATCTGGGTGAGGTGCAGGGTGTGGAAAGAGGGATGAAACAGACTCTCCTCAAAGAGCTTAGCTCCACCTATCACCACAACTTTCTCCACAAGATCCTTCAAAGGAGGCGCAGAGAGGAGGTTCAGTGCTTCCTCGAAGGACTGCACCACATGGAGGTGACTGGCGGGAGAAGGGTGGGTCTTCTCAATAGATGAACTCGTTACGACCACATTGATCCGGCTCTGTAAAGGTCTCCTTGTCAGCGGAATACTCTCCCATGTAACTCTCCCCATGATCACAGCGTTCATTTTCGAGGAGTCCTCTGTTTCAGTGGTGCACTGGCGGAAGTAGGCCATGTCTTGTTTGAGATGCTTGTCTTGTACGACCCATGGGACAGTGCCGCGATAACCTATTCCCCATGATGGAGTGACAGCAACCACGGCAGTAATCGGAAGAGGAAAAGGTACACGACCAGGAGAAGCCAACATTTCAATAGTTCCGAATCGGTTTTTGTTTTTGGCGGTGAAAAGTGACAAACACGCAACTAATAATAGCAAAACATACCAGAAGGGCATGATGCTTTGAATGCTTTTGTTGAAAGAACACAAGAAGCTGTAGTGGTGATGCCAATGATTCGCTTCGAAGGAAGTTTTACAATGAAGTCAGAGATGATTTATCTAAGCAATGTGTTATCTACAGTAGTTGTCTCCTTCTGCTCTACTCAGATCTGTCTCGTAATAATACAGTTGCAATGTATTGATGACAAGAAGCTCCATAAGGTTATGGATGCAAATGATTAAATCTATTTACTAAAAGCCATCGCCGCCTCGTCTTGAGGGGGTGGAAGAGTATCATGGAGGGAAGGAAGAAGGTCCTTTTTAAAGAGCGCGTGCACCTGTTGGGTAAGCAGCGTCATAGATCAATCCACAGGTGCCACAAACCTTCACAGGTTCATCTTCGCCATCACATGCCACGCCATCCTGAGGGGTGCTATCGATAGCACAACTTGATTCATCATCGTCTCTTCGGAGCAAGCGAATATATCCGATTTCTCCCCAGGTTGGAGCCCATGAGTTTCTCACCAACCAATACTTCAGACCCGTGGCACTATCAACACCATAACCAACGAGGACAACCACATGGTTGATATCGAGAGTCTCAGTGCTGCATCCTTGGAAGATACCACCTTGATAGGCATGCCACACAGAGGCATCCACATTAACTGCCACAGGCCCCACCTGGGCAATGGCATTCATAAGTGCGGTGTAGTTGTTGTTGGGAAGATGGACGTAACCATCGATGGTCGCCACAGGAGTACCATGGAAAGCCTTGCAGGCAAGAGTAGTGCCATTGTAGGAAGCGTAAGGGTAGCTGAATTCCTGGGCAATGCCATACGATCCGCTCAGATAAGTGAAAGCAAGTTCAGCCGTGCTGCCATCACAGCCACCAGTGCCGCCACAATGATTGGTGTTGGGTGCACACATAGCAATTTGTTGGACGGAAAGATCGAAGAGCAAACCGGAGCTAATGGCCACGTGTGACTCGATCACTTCCGTTGAGGCAAAGGCCCAACATGATCCACAGTGTCCTTGGTCTTTGACCGCAGAGACCACACCGGAAGAGCGCCAATCCACAGTCTTGGGAAGAGAATCCACGGGCTTCATGACGAAGTCGGCGGGCAGACTGTGCTTGGCAGCGTCCAACTGCTTGTGCACACGCTTGTTGCGGCCGAAGAATTTCTTCCTCTCCTCAGGCTTCATGGCAGAGAATTTGTTAATTCCTTCCTTCCAACTAGCCTTCTGTGCGTTGTGAGCGACCACACGAGCCAATTCCTTCTCAAAGAGTGCGCGACGGCTGGCAACCTCATTATCAGGGAATTGGAGACCAAAGTCCTCTAGGTACTGATCAAAGGAGTAAGTGGACAAGGCTTCTAAAGGAACACGTTGAAGCGCCTGCGCAACTGCCAAGAGAGCGAGAGTGACGAACAACGAGGAGGCGACCATTTCTAGATTTCAAGATGACTTTGAGCAGGTCTTCCAGGATTTCTGATGACCTCTCGCCTGCTGCTGGGACAGTGTATGTGTATACCACGCGCAATAGAGTATTAGCGCGGGAAGTAATAATAGTATGATGCGTGTTGTGCTGCTGTTTCACCGCAGCAGTCAGTCCGTTGTGAAGAACTGCAAGTATTGTTGGGTTGAATCAAAAGATCGATAATTGAATTATCATTGTCGCCATTTATTAACAAAGGTTTTGGATGGGGGCTAGTTCCTCTGTGGATTTCAATGAAGTGATACCTGGAGGAGGAGGCGGAGGAGGTGAAGCCAGTGGTAGACAGAGACGGAGAGACTATCTGCAGAGGAAAGCCATCTCCGGGCAGATATCCTCCTCTATCTATGGACTGGTGGACAAGACTATGCAGAAGTTGGTTGCAGGAGGAGGAGGAGGAGGAGGAGGAAGAGCTGATGAGCGTCTCTCTGACTCGACCTTCCTGCCCAACTGGCTGAGCAAGGCAGAGGCTGACGCTCTCTACCAGCACTTCTCTCTCCTCGCTGTGCGCGCACAACCCACCTCCCAGTCTCTCGCTGCCAGGTCGAAGTACCCCATGTGGTGCCGGTACTACGGCCTGCCCCGCCCCCTGGACCAAGCCCTGGCCCTCGATCGCTGGGGATCCTACCACGAGAGCTGGCTGCGTGTTGAAGAACCACCAGAGATCCTCCTCGCTACTGCGGCCAAGCTACGGGCGACGCTCGGTCTGTCTGACGGCGAGATCAACTCATTCCTCGTCAACTTCTACTTCAACGGCGAGGACTGCTACATCCCCGCACACCGTGACACCACGGCTTGTCTGCGAGATGGTTCCAGTGTTAATTGCCTCTCACTTGGTGCCACGAGAGACTTCGTCCTCTGTGCTAATGAGGACTTGGGCAAGTTCCAGCGAGAGACGATGACCATCCATCACAACTTCCGAGTCCACCACGGCGACCTCTTCGCGATTGGCCCTCAAACCAACGAGGACTTTCTACACAGTGTGGTCCAAGACAAAGAGGTGAAGGAGCTGCGTATCTCCATCATATTCCGCTCCATCGACAAGAGCTTCTTGGACAAGCACTCGAAGGAAAAGGAGGCGATCTATGCCAACGGCCAGCGAAGACTCTTCACTGCCGAGGCCATCGTCTGCAAAGGAATCAACGACCCAGGCAGGCGAGAGCATATCGCCGACCTCATTAATGAACGAGAGCAAAAGATCCTTTGCGATAGACTAGAGAAGGAATCACAACATGCACAGCCCGAGGCTAAGGGGAATGGGGAGGGAGGGGAGGAGGAGGGGGAGGAGCGAAAAGAAGCGATGCCGACAGGTTTGAAAACTTTGTCTGTGGACTTGGTCGAGAAGGATCTGCAAGCCTATTACAAGGGCTTCGGCTCGACTGTTCCTCAACCGATTTGAGCGCTTCCCCGTCTCCATCAATCCCTGCTGCCCTGTTGGTCGTCGAGCTGTACTGTAGTCTACTCTGTCTTGTCTGTCGTGGCTGCTATCTTTTCTCGTGCTTTCTGTCTGTGTGCGTCTCCAGTAGAACGAATTGATTGATGTGAAAGTGATAAGTTTATTGTTACAGTATTAATTTATTTGGATTACTTGTTGGTTTGATATTTGACTTACCAGCACATTGGGGTGCTTCATACAGAAGCAGCAGGAGAAGTGACGACGACAGGGGCAGCTTCATCTTTATCATCTTTGTCATCATTATCATTATCATCCCCCACAACCGTCTCTTCGACTGGCGGCTCGGCCAGCAAGGCGGAATATTCCTCTGGAGAGATTGTCGTGAGCGTTAGAGCAAGGAGACGCTGTGCAGAGTCTACTTTTGTCACACTCGCTTTCACATTGGGACCAAAAAAACGATGGAAACGCTGGAGTCGTTGAGGATCGGACCAGACCTTGTAAGGCGTTTCGAGGGACTGGAAAGTCAGCACGAAGTCCAACTGACCATTGACAGCACGCTGCGTGCGTAGAGAGACTAGCTTGGGGTATTTGCGTTGAGGTAGTTTCAACCCCAAAGCGTTGAGTGTGGTGTCCAGATGAGCGTCATCACCATAGCGGTGCCGCGTCACATCTTGGCGAATCTGTCGAAGTGTGGTGGTGGCGTACTGCTCCCATACCTTGTCTCCATCGACATCAGAGAGTACGGGCACAGGTTTGATCTCAGCATACCATAAGGACAAGCCAATCAGAAAGACTGGGATGCCGTAGACGAAGCCCAAGGATGAGAACGCGCCATCGGAACCCCCGCTATTCATGAAGTACCCTTTAGCCCACCGACAATGAGAGCCATCGACACCAACAAGAAGGTAAATACTATGATAGAAGGCTTACCGAAAAATGACGACCCAGTCAGCAGCACACCCAAAGTGAAGACGACGAGAGGCAGGGAAATGCCGCGGATCTCGAAGGGCACAGAGTCTCGAAGAGGCTTGCTTGCAGGGGAAGAGGGCGAGGGAGAGGAGGAGCTTTGGTCATTGAAGGCGCCCAAGATGGTCTTGGCTTGCCTCCAAGTGGGCGATGGCCTGGCCAATACAACACCTCGCCTGGACAACAAGGCAGGAGAAAGACGAGCATGCTGCGCAACGAGACTGTTACTCGATGGAACAAAGGCCATCACGAAGAGTAATAAAAGGATGGACATGTTTCAACTGACAAATGGCTTGACAACAATCAATCAGAAATGATCAACTCCAACTCCTTGCAACGCTGGCGGCGTGTGGCAGACTTCAAGACTTCGTCTCAAATTATCGAGTGGGCTGAGTGGCAACAACTAGTTCAAAATCCACTTTTAAGACTTCAACTAAGCACAGAGCTCACAGCGGTGACGTGGAGGACCTTTCCGTGGAATTCCATGGAAAATGGTTACAAACATCTCAAATCTATTTATATAGTCTATCACGAATTCTGCGTTACCGCACCCTTTTGTTGTCGCCGATACTCTTCTTGACCAAGACGAACAGCTTCTTGCATCACTTCTTTGAGCTCTGTATTCTTCGGGTCAAGCTTGCATCCTTCGAAGGCGGCCAAGGCGGCGTCTTCGTACATATTGAGGGCCAGTCTCGCCACAGCCAGGCGATAGCAGCCTTTCACCCAATGAGGATCAAGACGACGACAAATTTCCGCATCAACAAGCGCTCTTTGATGATCTTTTAGCGCCATGTAGCAGGCGGAGCGATTGCTGTAAAATGCCGCACAGAACTTGTTGCACTTGATAGCCTCGCCATATGCCTCCGCTGCTTCCGCATAGCGACCCGCTTTAAAGTGTGCATTGCCTTCTTGTTTATGCACTTCAGCTTGGGCAAGGGCTTCATCACTGACTGTGGCACGGTCATCGAACTGCTTGAGCACGGTCTCCGCGACACCGGGATGCTCTGCCTGCTTCTCTTCGGCAGCCTTCCGCTCTTCTTCAAGCTTAGCCTCTTGTGATTTAGCATGGTGATAATCCTCAAGTCGCTTGGTAGCCTCAGTCACAATAGCCTCAACAAGCTGATCATGTGTCAGTTCCGGCTTTGTAAAGGAGTCGTCGAAGGGAAGAAACAGGTCAATGAGATCGCGATGACCAGACATGGCTGCCAATATCATGGGACTATTTCCTTCATCAGTTAAAATGGTCGCACACTTCTTACCAGTTTCATTCTGTAAGAGCAACGCACAAGATTTGCGCAAACCATGTTCTGCACAGATATGCAACAATGTGACATGTCCTGACAGAACAGCTCCAACATCGGCACCATGCTCGATCAAGACTGCAACGCATTCATCGCTTCCATTCGCCGCAGCCATAATGATGGGAGGAACACCGGAAGAATTGGGCAAATTAACTAATTTGAGGCCTTCCTCCTGCTCCAGCAGATATTGTAAC
The DNA here is from genome assembly GCA_015146655.1 of Ochromonas danica. Classification (NCBI taxonomy): domain Eukaryota; class Chrysophyceae; order Chromulinales; family Chromulinaceae; genus Ochromonas; species Ochromonas danica. The sequence goes on from VKHL01000130.1 coordinate 68,517, forward strand.
ACTGCAGCATGACCCTTTCCAGCCGCCCAGTGTAAAGGACTGCCAGATTGACTCATAAATGTTAAATTTGCGTGATGGGAGCATAAAAGAGCGACGCGTGAGAGGTTGCCATCACTGGCAGCGAAGTGCATTGCACAGGCACCATCTTTATTGCGCAAATTGACGTCGGCCCCATGATCCAGTAAGTATTTCATGCAATCTAGTGATTCACTAATGGTAGCATTGATCAGCATTGTCATACCACGATCATCCGGCAAGTTGATCCAGTCGCTCAGATTTTCAACACGAGACAACAAGAACTTCAACACATCCAGCTTGCCACCACTCGCAGCGATGTGGAGGAGTGTTTTTCCTTCACTTTTGAAACCAACAATAACATCGTGAGCGGTGAACCCAGGCCCGCAATCCGCCAGTACTTTGGCAACTACTTCCTCCAACTCGGCCACCTGACCTTCCATACAACACTTCACTGCATTGCGGAAGAGCTCTTGGTTAGCACGAGCCAAGGCATACTCTTTCGACTTAGTTTCTTCTACAGAAGACATGCTTTTGACGAGACAACAAGTTTTGGATAAAAGAACGACGAAGAAGAATGGCTGTGGTCTTCTCCAGAAAGTAGAAATTTTCTAGATAAAACTACCATTCACGGGTCCAAAACCAGCACAAGCTCGCGCAAGAGAGCGAGGGTGTGAGAATTCAATTTTTGCGCCAGGACTGCATCTAATCTGTAGACTATAGATTAAATCATTTTCTTGATGAACAAGTTGATAAAGAATTTCACAAGTTTTATAATACAATATCAAGGCGGGATGCGCATTCAAAGCGGCACAATTTTTAACTCTTCTCTTATTATCGCGTGCCTTCTTTTGGCAGCTTTCTCTTCCCATGCAGTGGCCAGTGAGAAGTATGTGAGTACCTATGCAGGGTGGTCCAGTACTGTGGGAATGCTTCACACTGGAGAAGCACAGGCGGTCACTCTCGTCTCTCCATGTGGCGTCTACGAAGACTCCCAAGGCAATCTCTTCCTCGCTGAAGCCACACGCATTCACAAGATCGCCGCTCAGTCAAACTATCTAACGCTCTACGCCGGTGGAGGTTATTCGACTGTGAATGGGATATCTGCTTTGGAGGGATTGTTGGGCTCTGTGTGGTCTCTCGGTGGTGATGGGGATGGAGTCATCTTTTACACGGAGTACTCGGGATGCAGAGTCCAGTCCATCCTGCCTTCCAATATGACCTTACACACCGTTGCAGGGAGCTTTAGCAAGTGTTCCTATTCGGGTGATGGGGGACTTGCTATCAATGCTCGAGTCAATCACCCTGCGGGTCTGTTCTATGACCCTCTCGCTTCCATCCTGTACTTTGCTGACAGCTACAACCACGTGATTCGAGCTGTGGATAGAGTGCTGGGAAATATTAGTACAGTGGTTGGAATAGGAAGTGCTGGCTTTCTTGACAATGTCAGCCCTTTACTTGCCAGACTAAACACACCTCTCGGAGTCTGGGTCAATACCACTACCCATGACGTGTACATTGCTGACCATGGGAACTGTCGCATTCGTCTGTTCGATAGAGTTACCAATAATGCAACAACACTGGCTGGGAGTGGATCTTGTAACTATAACGGCGAGATGCCGGGTTTGGCAACCAGCATGGCCTTGAATGGCCCTACTTGGGTGTGTGGAAGTGCCTCAGGCGATCTCTTCTTCTCTACAGACGACCGTTCAGGATTATATAAGATGAATTTATATCAGATGAATCACACTGGAGAAGTTGAGCGCATCATGGGAAATCAAAGCAGTCTCCTCTATGCTAGTTCTGTTCCAGCCACGTCCGTTCGAATGGGCTATTCATACGATTGCTCCATCGGCCCCACTGGAGACTTGATTGTAGCAGATTATGGAGAAGGTTTTGTATGGCGAATCAGTCCTTCCAATGGAATGTTGACGGCAGTTGTGGGGTATGTCAGCGGGGTTGGTCCTCTGCCTGCAACGAGCATCGCTATAAAAGACATAACAAGCATTTTCGCTAATACATGGGGAGACTTGTTTGTCGCAGATGCAGGCGAACACAGGATCCATTACATATCATCGAGTTCTGATCGAGTCTCTGTTTATGCTGGTAGTGGAGTGGCTGGCTACAATGGGGATAATATCAAGGCCTCTCTTGCTGCCCTGAATCGTCCGTCCTCTGTGGTTGGAGACTATGAGAACAATCTATATATTGCAGAAGGGGGTGGTAATCGTGTTCGCTTTGTGCAGCCAGGAGATATTCGAGGCTTTTCCTCAGATATTACCACCGTGGTCGGAACAGGTGTGTGCGCGCAAGATTGTTATTTTTCAGGGATGGCAACCAGCTTCTCCTTGTGTAGTCCCTCAGCCCTCGCCATAGACAATGTAGAGGGTGCACTTTACGTGGCTGATGGTGCGTTTGCCATCAGGAAATTCAATCTTAGCACTCTTGAAATAGCTCCCTGGGTAGGTTCATGTTCTTCAGGTTTCAATGATGGCAATCTGATGAGAGACAATGTTTTGATCTCTTCGATCTATGCCATGTGGATGGATGAGAGTCGCTCTATATTGTATTTTGCAGATGCAGGCAATATGCGCATACGATATGTTGGCATTCCAGCGGAAGACGTGGGCACTTTGATTGGAAATGGCACACAAGGATATCTCGGGGAGAATATGTTTATAAATGAATCTCTCATCTACCTTCCAACAGGTATTTGCCAAGATAGCGCAGGTGCTATCTACATTGTTCAGATGTCGAGATCTAGAGTACTGAAGATCGATCGTGGTACCAATCGTGTGACAACCGTTGCAGGTTCTGGTGTTTGGGGACTGGGGAGGGAGGGTATTCCAGCGTTGGCTACCAACATGAAAATAGGTAGAGGGTGTGCTGTCACTCATGACTATCTTTATGTTGGAGAATACCTTGGAGAAGATGTTAGTCGGCTGCGTCGTGTCTATGGGATAGATCCAACCTCGCAGCCAACTTCTGTCCCTTCCGCACAACCTGCCGCCTCCCCAACAAGCAATCCTACCAGCCAGCCTTCTTCTGCTCCTTCGCAACCATCCTCTCAGCCCAGTAGTCAACCTTCTGCTCAACCGTCTGGCCAACCTTCATTTGCCCCCACAAATCCCACTGCGCAGCCTTCCGCTCAGCCATCCAGCTGTCCTTCTGCCCAACCTTCCTCTTCTCCAACAAACCCTTCTGCTCAGCCAACTGCCATGCCCAGCTCTTTACCTTCTGCGCAGCCTAGTGCTCGACCTACCCATTTCAACATCGCCCGAGAGAAATATGTAGAAACCTTTGTTGGGCGAACAATTTACAATGTGGAGGGTCGAGGTGATGGTGATATTGCACAAGGCGCTGATTTGAGTGCTCCGGTGGGTATCTTTGAAGATAGTGTAGGAGATCTCTATGTGACCGAGTTTAATGTAATTCGTCGCGTAGCTCACGCCACGAGCAGGATCACCACTTTTGTTGGAGGAGGGAACGGTTTTGAGGAGAACATTCCAGCCTCAGAGACGGATCTTCTGCAACCATGGGGGGTTACAGGGGATACGAATGGAAATATATATTACTCTGACTATGCTATATGCCAAGTTCGCGTTGTTCAAGCCTCGAGTATGTTAGTAAGAACTGTGGTGGGCTACGCATCTTCTGGTAATTGGAGCTGCAATTATACTGGTGATGGGTCCTATTCGATTTATGCACGACTGAACAATCCCGCTGGGTTGTTCTACGTGGCTGCAGATAATACGCTATATATTGCGGACAGTGGTAATCATTGTATTCGCATGGTGGATCTCACTCAAATGATCATCTCAACAGTTGTGGGCATTGCTGGAGAGCCTGGCTATGTAGATAATGTGGATCTACCTTTGGCTATATTCGATGCTCCCATGGGAGTGCATGTGAACCGGGATGGAGATTTATTTGTAGCCGACGGCAGGAACTGCGCCATTCGAAAGGTCTCCATGAATCATTCCAACGTTACAACGGTGGCTGTTTCTCAATCCTGTGACACTTTCCCGGGCCAGTTAACTCCTGTATCAGTATGTGGAGATCCATCAAGCGGATCGATTTACTACACCATTGGAACCACGGGCCTTTATTTTGCCAACCTAACGGATAATCATTCTTGGGAAAAGTTGCAAATCTCTGGAATGGTGGCTAACAATCTTTCCGTAGCCACTGGTATTCCTCCCAGTTCGTACTATCTCGGCTTTTCTTTCAGCTGTTGGGTAAAGTCACCAAGAGCTATATTGGCGGTTTCCTATAGCACAAGCAATCTCATCTCCATTAATGTTTCTGCCAATCGTGTGGATGTTTTGATCGGATTTGTCAGCGGTGTCACCATTCCGCGAACCTCTGCTTCTTTTGTTGCTATCCGCGATCTTTGGGCAGATACTGCTGGCGATGTTTATTTAACTACTGGTGCTCAGGTTAGCCGAGTTAGCCATCTCCTCGACACAATCTCTGTTGTGGCTGGGAATGGAATGTGGAGCGGGTTTAATGGAGACAATATTCCTGCTACGCTAGCTTCGTTGTCAACAGTGAACAGCATTGGTGGCGATAGTGCAGGCAACATCTACATGGGAGACTCCGGACTTTCCAGAGTGCGCAAGGTTGCCTTGTCATCAGGTTTTATAACTACCATAGCGGGAAATGGATTGATTTGCCAAGGTAGTCGCACATACCAGGGACCTGCTACAGATTTTTCTTTTTGTGGGATCCGCTCCATCGCTCTGGATTCTGATAATGGGACTTTGTTTGTTATGGATCTGGGCATTCTAAGAAAGATCGATCTTTCCTCGGGCCAGATTTCCATCATAGGTGGAGGAGGCTCAAGCATCAACCCTCTCGGCCAGGCTGCTACATTAGCACGCTTTGGTTCAGTCTATTCGATGATGATCTATGAGCAAGGTGATCTTCTTCTTCTAGATACTTTAAACTATCGGATTTGGAGACTCAATGTGAAGTCCGGTTGGCTCAGCAGCTTTGCTGGGACTGGAGGTCCTCTCTACAATACGGAAGACCTTCCAGCCACTTCATCACCAATCTTTGCTTCTTCAAGTATCTGTGCTAATAATGAAGGAGATATATTTATCACAACATCAGCGGGTCGAATCATGAGAATCAGTGCTTCCACCAATCGCGTGCAAACATATGTTGGAAATGGAACATTGAATGCGTTAGGAGGTGAGATGGTTGATGCAATGTTTGAACCATTCTATCGCGCTCGAGGGTGCTGCATAAAAGAGGGAAACTTGCTGTTTGCAGAACAGGTTTGGACCACATCTGGTTCTCAAACTTATCGTGTTCGCCACGTGAGAGAACCTTATCCCACCTCCCAACCTTCTTCTCAACCATCCTCCACTCCTTCTTCCCAGCCCACCATGGCTCCTTCCAATCCTTCTTCTCAACCCACCAGCCATCCTTCTTGTCAGCCTTCTTCTCAACCTACCTCTAATCCCACCCAACCCAGTTCTCAGCCTTCAAGTCAGCCTTCAGGTCAGCCTTCAGGTCAACCGAGTGCTCGTCCCACTCACTACAATGATGCGAAGGAGATGCTGATTAGCACAATGCTGGGTCCCTCTGATCAGCAAGTCTATTCCAGAGGCGATGGCGACATAGCCTTGGGAGCAAGCATTTTTGCACCCAGGGGTGTATATGTGGATTCCGTAGGAGATATCTTTCTTGCAGAAAGTACTCTCATTCGGAAGATATCCAAAGAAGGCGGAGGGATCATTTCAACTGTTGCTGGCGGAGGCGAGTTGTCTCATGACAATATCTCTGCAACAAATGCACATGTTTCTCTCCCTTATGCACTCACTGGCGATAATCAAGGCAATATTTATTTCTCAGATTATAGAATATGCCAGGTTCGTGTAGTGTCCAACACAGGTATTATCTCCACCGTTGTGGGATATGACGCCAATTGTACCTATATTGAAGGAGAAGATGGTCACAGCGCACTTTTCGCTAATCTGGATTCACCCACGGCAGTCTTCTTCCATGCTGGAAGCCATGCACTCTACATAGCAGACTCCGGGAACAATCGTATTCGACTGGTGAACTTCAATACAAGATTAATTCAAACTTTGGTGGGCAGCGGGCTTGAAGGCTTTGATGATAGTGATGATCCTAAGTTAGCTTCTTTAAGCTTTCCCACAGGGCTATTTGTCGATGATCGTGCCAATGTCTACATCGCAGATAGTGGCAACTGTGCTATTCGCATGTATAATGTGAGCAGTGGTAAGGTGATTACTGTGTACAAGAGCGCAGTTCCATGTTGGTCTATTGATCGTCTTAGCGCATACGATATGATGTCTCTTTGCGGTATCAATTCAACTCTTTACTATTCCTTGGGAAATAATGAGGGGCTGTGGGAGCTGGATCCTTTGGTTGGTGAAAGCGTGCGAATCAGTGGAGACTCCTCCAGTCTGCTTATGATATCTGGCATAGATTTGAGTAGGGTTTGGATCGGTCAATCAGATGGTTGCTATGTGGAAACTTCAGGCAACATAACTATCAGCACTAAAGAGCGCAATCTGTTGTGGAGACTGCATAAAGATCCTGAAGAGAATCGCTATCGCACAGAAGCTGTGATAGGAGTTGTACCTGGCATTAGTGTGCCGCCTCGGAATATCATCTTTAGTTCTCCGGCGGGTGTTTGGGCAAACAGCATGGGAGACATCTACATTGCAGATACAGGCTCATATGTTTTATATGTCTATTCCCACTCAACCCAATTGGTCAGCGTAGTTGCAGGAACATATAGATCAGGTTATAATGGCGAGAACATTGCAGCTTCTCTTGCCGCCATTGGAGACGCAGGGAGTGTTACGGGAGACGTCCTAGGCAATATTTATTACGCTGAATCCAGAAAAGGACGGATTAGGAAAATCGATAAGGACAGTAGGAATGTGACTTCTATTATAAACAAAGGCAATCTTTGTTCCTCCAGTTCTTATAGTGGCCCGGTGGCTAGTTTATCTTTGTGCTTTGCTCACTGCATCACCTTGGATAAATCGGGCGATGTGATGTATATCGCCGACCAGGGAGTGATTAGGAAGTTAGTTTTGTCGACTGGTTGGGTGAATACTATAGCTGGCTCTGGTAGTGCTGCGGTCTCCAATGGACTGTCTCTAACGTCTGTCTCTTTGTCTAATATCTATTCCATAGCATTTAGTGATGACAATATAATGTATCTCACAGAAAAGAACAGGAATCGACTGCTTGCGGCCAATCTCTCTTCCAATACCATCTCTATCTTTGCTGGCAATGGCAAAGTAGACTATAATACTGAAGATCTTCCTGCAACAGAATCACCACTAGCAAGTCCACAAGGTATTTGTATTGATGAAGAAGAAAATGTTTATGCAATTGGATCTTACTCTTCGCGTATCTCTGTTATTCGCTCAGCGACTCATCGCTTGCAGACATACGCAGGCAATGGGAGCAATGATGGGATAGGAGGTGAGCTAGTTCATGCAACGGCTTCGCAAATAGCCTCTGGCTCAGCAGTCCTTTGGTCTGGAGGGCAGCTATATTTCATGGAGAAATTTTCTAATGCAATACATCTTCCAATAGCAAGACTTCGCTCAGTGCACGTCCCTTATCCCACCTCCCAACCTTCTTCTCAGCCCTCTTCCACTCCTTCTTCCCAGCCCACCATGGCTCCTTCCAATCCTTCTTCTCAACCCACCAGCCACCCTTCTTGTCAGCCTTCTTCTCAACCTACCTCTAATCCCACCCAACCCAGTTCTCAGCCTTCAAGTCAGCCTTCAGGTCAGCCTTCAGGTCAACCGAGTGCTCGTCCCACTCACTACAATGATGCGAAGGAGATGCTGATTAGCACTTATGTCGGGTATCGCGGGAGTGGATTGGCCACGAAGGGAGATGGTGGGCCATCTCAGGGAGCCTTTTTGTTGTATCCTGTTGGTGTCTATGAAGATTCATCTGGAAATGTACTCATTGCAGAGTTTGATGCTATTCGTAACGTTTCTGCATCGACAGGGCTAATTTCTACCTTGATAGAGTTCGGTGGTGGATACGGGAAGATATTTGGTCCAGGCGTATGGGGAGTCACAGGGAATGGACATGACTCCATCTACTACAGTTTAGTCAGTGGCTGCAAAGTGCAAGTTTTGAATCTTACAAGCATGAATGTGACGACACTGGTGGGACTGAACGTAAGTTGCGGCTTTAGCGGGGACTTTGTGACTGGAGGTGTGCACGGAGCTCAACTTTCTGCTCCGCGGGGCCTCTTTTATCACTCTCCAAGCAACGCACTCTACATAGCTGATACAGGCAATCATCGCATCCGCGCAGTTTTTCTCGATACCATGACAATTGTGACTATCGCAGGGAGTGGGATGAGAGGCATGCAGGATGGCGTGACAGCTTATGAATCTTCTTTCAGCTATCCAAGCAGTGTTTGGATGAACGATGAAGGTTATCTATTCGTCGGAGACGATGGTAACTGCGCGATTCGAATGATCTTTCCAGATGGCGTTAACGTCTCCACTATTGCGAGGTATCCTGCTTGTTCCTATTCGTCCACTACCTTTTTGAACGACGTGCTCAGCATCCCTATGTGTGGTAATGAACAAGGGGATTTATATTATAGTCTCAGTCCACAGAGTGGATTGGTTCAAGTCAATTCGACTTTGGCAGGGATTGGAAATGGGTGGCAAGTCCATCAAGTCACTGCTACTGCTTGGAACAGTTCCCGTCTAGCATCCAACTTACCAGCAGGCCAAGTCTATGTGGGCAGTATTGACTATTGTTTTGCCGGAGGTAGTAAAGGAGACGTTTATTTAACATCCCGGAGCAAAGGGATAGTGTGGAAGATTCAGGAAGAGAGTTCCATAATCCATTCGGTGGTTGGTTTTGTAAATGGAGTAACTTTGCCAGCGCAGAATGTACCACTGCGAGGAGTGTCGAGTATCTGGGCCAACACACAAGGTGACTTATACATGTTGGATGAGACATTGATTGTGGTGGCTAAATGTGATGCGGTGAGCCACTTAGTCAGCATTGTTGCTGGCTCTGGAATGTTTGGAGATGGGGAAGATGGTATAGCTGCCACGATGACTCCTTTGAATGATCCGAAAGGCGTTGTGGGAGACCTCTTTGGTAGATTATTTATTAGTGAGTATTCTGGCAATCGCATCCGGATGGTCAACGGCAGTACAGGATTAGTGTCTACTTTCGCAGGAAACAACTCTTTGTTTGATTGCAGTAATCAAATCCCAGGGGTTTTGGGACCAGCAACCGGGGTAGCTCTCTGCAATCCAGCGGTAATGGCAGTAGACGCAGACTCGAAGTATCTCTACTTCGTAGACAATACTGTATATATCAAACGTATAAATTTGATGAATGGGTTGATCGAGCTAGTTGCTGGGAGAAGAGCTTCCACCGCCAACCCGTTGGTTGACAACGTTCCTCCTGGCGCTGTGGAGTTCAAGAGAATCAGTGGGTTATGGGTGGACAGTTCAGACGTCATTATGGTATCGGATGGTCGTCTGAGTTACATTATCTCGTTGAATTTGACAGCAAATATGTCTTCTATTTACGCCGGGAATGGCTTGAGTTATTTTTTGGGTGATGATTTGCCTGCTAAAGAAGCATCCCTTCCCAATCCTCGCGCCATTTGTCAAAATGAAGTGGGTCTCTTTGTCACCCATGCTGCTTTCAATCAGCTGAGTTTGGTTCGATCTTCCACGAATCATGTAGAAAGGTATGCTGGATCAGGTGATGTTGGCATTGGAGGGGAAGAAGTGCCTGCTTTGAGTACTTCCAGCGGATCGTTTTATTCCTGCGCATTTCTTCCTTACATGACAGTGATGGCAGAGACATTGCAACTCTCTTACGGCTCTTTGACAAGGATAAGAAGCATCCATCTCCCTTATCCCACCTCCCAACCTTCTTCTCAGCCCTCCTCTACACCTTCTTCCCAGCCCACTATGGCTCCTTCCAATCCTTCTTCTCAACCCACCAGCCACCCTTCTTGTCAGCCTTCTTCTCAACCTACCTCTAATCCCAGCCAACCCAGTTCTCAGCCTTCAAGTCAGCCTTCAGGTCTGCCTTCAGGTCAACCGAGTGCTCGTCCCACTCACTACAATGATGCCAGCACCAGGCTTGTCAAGACATATGTTGGCCAAACGGCTGCTGTAGTTCAGGCGAAAGGAGATGGTGGGCCAGCTGAGGGTGCCGCGCTCTTTGCTCCTCGGGGAGTCTTCAAGAATAGTATGGGAGATATTTACGTGGTGGATCAGCTTTCTTTGCGTAAAATTGACCATGTAGATGGCACGATCACCACATTGGTGGGTTTGGGAGAGAACTTGGATAGAGGAGAAGGCGTATCTGGGGCAAGCGTCTATCTTGCTCAAGGATTTGGCTTGGCTGGTGATACGTCTGGATACATCTATTATGCTGATTGGTATATTTGTCATGTTCGAGCTCTAGATCCTCACAGTCAAACCTTAACGTCAATTGTGGGGATGAGAGGCAATTGCAGCTTTGGAGGCGATGGGGACCTATCTCCATTGGCCAGTTTGAACCGTCCCACAGGTTTATTCTACTGGGAAGAACAACATTCCTTGTTTATTGCAGATAGTGGTAATAACCGCATTAGGAAAGTGGACCTGTATTCTATGATCATCACAACAATAGCTGGGAATGGAGAGCAAGGATATACGGACTATTTGAGCGCAACCACTGGTGCACTTAATCTTCCCACTGCCGTGTGGTTGAATGAGTTTGGAGATGTATTCATAGCAGATGCTGGAAATGGTGTGATCCGAAAAGTCTCTGCTTGGAACAACAGTGTAATCTCCACTTATGCAACTGTGTCAAGTGATGAGCGACCAAACTCGCCTAATGATTTGTTGTCTAGAGTCATGATGCTTTGTGGAGATTCTTCTGGACTATATTTCTCCTCTTTCGGAGTTGGTGGAGTGTTGAAAGTTCGCTTTGATGATGGCTTCATTTATCGAATCACAGCCTCAGATGCAAGTGCTGGCCAGATGTCAGGACTGCCTCCCAATTTCACCTTCACTGGGTTGTCCCATGGCTGTTTTGCCTATGATACAGGCAGAGTGTTAGTTTCTTCTTTGACCAACTATAATGTTTGGGATGTAGATACAGTAAGGAATGTCATAGTCTCTCTATGCCGCTATGTGAATGGAGTCACTCTACCGATTACAGCCGTCTCCTTCGATGACGCGAGAGGTCTTTGGTTAGATTCGAGTCATAATCTGTTTGTGGTGGACTATCATGCCAATATGGTCAGCAAAGTGGATGCACGAAGAGAGCTGTGTTCTGTTGTAGCTGGAACAGGTTCGTCCGTATATAATGGTGACTCAATACCTGCAACAATGGCAAATTTGAATTATCCACAGAGTATTGCGGGAGATAGCGTGGGTTCCATCTATGTGGTGGAAGCGGCAGGGCGTCGAGTGAGGAAGGTGTCTGGATCAACTGGATATATCACTACCATTGTAGGTGCGACGAATGGCACGCAATGCGATCATAGCATTACCTTTTATAATGGACCAGCAACTTCATATGGACTCTGCATTCCTTCTGCCTTAGCTATTGATAGCAACGGGGAAAATCTATTCTTATCTGATACAGGGATGAGTGCGATATTAAAAGTGGACTTGTTATCGGGTCACATGGTCACGTTAGCTGGTGACGGCATTTTTGGCAATATTTACGATGTTCCTCTTTCACAGGCAAGGTTTGGAAATGTTTATTCCATGCAGATGGCTAGCTCTGGAGTGCTCTATGTGACTGATTTTCGGTACCACATGGTGAAGGCAATTAATTTCACGAGTAATCGGGTCACTGTCTATGCTGGCAATGGAGTCTCTTCATATAATACGGAAGATCTTGAAGCTACCAAAGCTTCTTTACCTTTTCCAACAGGCGTTTGTGTGGATAACTTTGGCAATGTCTTTGTCACGCAGTACAGACAAGGCCGAGTCTCTGTGATCAGGGCTGCAACTCATCGTCTGCAAACCTTCGCAGGTAACGGAGTCACGGGCATATTTGATGGAGAACAAGTTGCGGCCTTGTCATCTTCAATAGGATCATTAAGGGGGTGTGCGGCTGATGGTAATATACTCTATTTCATTGAGACCTTAACTGATGTGAGATCACTCAGCAGAGTGCGCATGGTTTATGACTTGTCTCCAACTTCTTTCCCCACCTCTCAACCTTCATCTCAACCATCCACACAGCCTAGCAGGCAGCCATCAGCACAACCTTCCTCTCAACCCTCATCTAAGCCTTCCAGCCATCCATCCTCCCAACCGACCTGTGCTCCCACCCCTGCGCTTTCGACCAACCCATCTGGATCGCCCTCCACGCAACCCACAGGACAACCCTCGTTGCAACCCTTTGCTCATCCTACTTGCTATCCTAGTGGCCAACCATCCTCTCTGCCCACTTCTCCATCTAGCAAACCTTCTTCCTGTCCCACCTCGAAGTACTCTCGCAAGCCTTCCTTTCTTCCCACGGAGCCTCCTTCGCATTCTCCAACAACCGTCTTGCCCAGCGGTCAACCTTCCTCTCAACCTTCCTCTCAACCTTCTTCTCAACCTTCCAGCTTCCCAACAAGCATGCCCAGTTGCCAACCTTCCTCCCAACCTACTTCTCAACCTTTAAGCTTCCCAACAAGCATACCCAGTTGCCAGCCTTCCTCCCAGCCTTCCTCCCAACCTACTTCTCAACCTTCTTCTCAACCCTATTCTCAACCTTCCTCTCAGCCTTCTTCTCAACCTTTCAGCTTCCCAACAAGCATGCCCAGTCGTCAGCCTTCCTCCCAGCCTTCCGCCAAGCCTTCCTCTCAACCAACCACCAATCCTTCAGCTCAACCGAGCAGCCACCCAACTGTCTACTCTTCCTTGCTGTCGCTCACATCAGCGGTCTTCAGCTCGACAGGTTTGGAAGCTTATGTGAGGTTCTCGACGTCAACGGATATGCTTGGTTTGTCAGCAGGGATGAATTTTGCATGCAACAAGGTCTTGATTTTTGGTTT